>MU743627.1:0-77265 GCA_026770625.1 Nicotiana glauca | reverse complement strand
CCAACGTACAATTTTAGCCTGTGACCATTTACCTTAAATTTGTCTCCTTCATTTTTCTGAATTTCAATTGTCCCATATGGAGTAACACCTATAACATTGTAAGGACCTGTCCACCTGGATTTTAATTTTCCTGGGAATAACCTGAGTCAGCTATTGTAAAGAAGCACCTAATCTCCAATTTTGAAACTCTTTGGCCGGATCAATTTGTCATGCCATATTTTTGTTTTTTCTTTGAAAATTTTAGCATTTTCATAGGGTCCCAATCTCTGTTCTTCCAATTCATTAACCTGAATAAATCGCTTTTTACCAGCGGAGGTTAAATCAAAGTTCAGTACTTTTAATGCCCAAAAAGCTTTATGTTCTAATTCTACGGGCAAATGACATGCTTTTCCAAAGACTAATCTATATGGAGATGTTCAAATTGGCATTTTGAATGCCATTCGGTATGCCCATAATGCATCATCTAATTTTAAAGCCCAGTCTTTTCTTGAGATTCCAACCATTTTTTCAAGAATTCTTTTTAACTCGCGGTTGGAAACCTCAACTTGCCCTTGAGTTTGAGCATGATATGGTGTTCCTATTTTGTGAGTCACATTATATTTTGACAGTAAAGCAAAAAACTTCCTATTGATGAAATGAGTTCCTTGGTCACTAATGATGACTCGCGGTGTGCCAAATCTGGTAAAAATATTTTTTTCTACAAAAATTACACACTATACGAGCATTATTCTTTCTTGTGGGGATGGCTTCAACCCATCTTGACACGTAATTCACAACCACAAGGATATATTCAAAAGAGTGAGAAGAAGGAAAGGACCCATAAAATCAATTCCCCAAATATCAAATATTTCACATACCTGTATTGATTGCAGTGGCATCTCATCTCTCTTGGTGATATTACCTGTTCTCTGACACCTGTCATATTGTGCTACATATGCTCGGGCATCTTTAAAGAGTGTGGGCCAGAACAATCCGGCTTCAAAAATTTCAAAGCTGTTCGATTTGCTGAATAATGTCCTCTAATTGCTCCATCGTGACAGTGATATAGAATTTTATTCATCTCTTCTTCAGGTACACACCTTCTAATGATATTATCTGCACTATTTTTGAATAAGTAAGATTCATCCCATAGATAATACTTTGCATCAGATATAAGCTTTTTTTCTTTGTTGGTAAGAGAAATCTTGCGTTATCCACTTTCCAACCAAGTAGTTTGCGATATCTGCAAACCAGGGTGGTAGAGTCGCAATTGTGTCAACTGAAAATATATGTTCATTAGGAAATTCTTCTTTTATATCATTAAACTCAAGGGGAGGGTTATCTAATCTAGACAAATGGTCAGCTATTTGGTTCTCTATCCCTTTCTTGTCCTTTATCTCAAGGTCAAATTCTTGAAGAAGTAAAATCCATCTTAATAATTGAGGTCGAGCATCTTTCTTAGCTAAGAGGTATTTTAAAGTTGCATGATCAGTAAAAACAGTGACCTTGGTTCCTATCAAATAGGAACGAAATTTATCAAAAGCAAACACAACTACTAGTAACTCTTTTTCTGTTGTGGCATAATTCACTTGAGTCTCCCTCAATGTCCTACTAGCATAGTAAATGGGACGAAAAATCTTATCCTTTCTTTGGCCTAAAACAGCTCCATCTGCTGTATCACTAGCATCACACATGACCTCAAAAGGTTAGTTCCAATCAGGGGACATAACTACAGGTGCAGTTGATAATTTTTCCTTAAGGGTTTCAAACGCTTTCACACATTCACCTGAAAAATCAAACTTAATATCTTTCATCAGGAGGCTAGTCAGCGGTTTTGAAATCTTTGAGAAATCTTTTACGAATCGTCTATAAAAACCTGCATGACCTAGAAAGCTCCTAATGCCTTTCACATTTGTGGAAGGGGGTAATCCTGCTATAAGATTAATTTTTGCCTTATCAACTTCTATCCCTTTAGCAGTGATTTTATGTCCTAAAACAATTCCTTCCGTAACCATAAAATGATATTTTTCCCAATTAAGAACTGAGTTTGTTTCTTCACATCTTTTAAGAACTAAGGTCAAGTGGTTAAGACAATCCTTATATGTCTTGCCAAATAGTGTAAAATCATCCATAAAAATTTCAAGAAATTTACACGTGAAATGTAGCAGGGGCGTTGCACAGACCAAATGGCATTCTCCTGTAGGCATATGTTCCATGAGGGCATGTGAAGGTTGTCTTATCTTAATCTTCTGGTGCGATTGGTATCTAATTATATCCTGAGTATCCATCAAGAAAACAGTAGAAACCATATCCTGCAATTCTTTCCAACATTTGATCAATAAATGTCAAAGGAAAATGATCTTTTCTAGTGACATCATTGAGACGTCTGTAATAAATACAAACTCTCCATCCTGTAATAGTCCTGGTAGGTATTAGCTCATTATTTTCATTTTTTATAACTGTCATTCCTCCTTTCTTTGGTACTACCTGAATGGGACTTACCCATGGGCTGTCAGAAATGGGGTATATAATACATGCTGCCAACAGCTTTACGATCTCTTTTTTTACTATTTCCTGCATTGTTGGATTCAATCTTCTTTGCGGCTGGACTATTAGCTTGTAGCTATCCTCCATGAGGATTATATGTGTACAAATAGCCGGACTAATCCCTTTAATATCTTCTACAGTCCACCCCAAGGCTCTTTTGTGTGCTTTCAATACTTTAATCAAACTATTTTCTTGTTCTGCAGTAAGAGAAGATGAAATAATTACTGAAAATAATTCTTGCTCAATATAAACATATTTCAAATGAGAAGGGAGAGTTTTGAGTTCAATTTTTGATTGAATTTTTTCGGATTTCATCTCTTTTTCTTTTGAATCTTTATCCAATATTTTAGCTTCTCTTCTTATGATGGGATCATCGTCCTGTGTGGTGCCTGATTTGATTAAGCATCTTTCCATTGAATCTGGAATTAATTGATCATCTTTGAATTCATCTGTAAGATAACTAATCATGTCAATTGAAAAACATGAAGATGGTGTTTCATCTCCTGAATATCTTAGTATCTTTTGCATATCAAATATGACTCTTTCTTCATCAACTCTTAAAATTAATTGTCCTTGATGAACATCTATAATTTCTCTTCCTGTAGCAAGAAATTGTTTACCTAAAATTATTGGTTCATTAGGACATTCTTTCATTTCAAGCACTATAAAATCTACAGGAAAAACAAACTTATCTACTCTTACGAGTACATTTTCAATTATTCCCTTAGGTTTCTTAGTACTTTGATCTGCAAACTGAAGAGAAACACTTGTGTCTTTTATTTCACCAAGATCTAACTTTTTAAAGATAGAAAATGGCATCAAATTTATTGAAGCTCCAGAATCACAAAGTGCTTTTTCAAAATATACTCCTGCCAAAGTGCATGGAATTGTAAAACTACCAGGATCGCCAAGTTTTTGTAGTAGCTTATTTTGAAGTATAGCAATGCATTTTTCTGTAAGCATTACCACAGAAACTTCTTCTAATTTTCTTTTACTTGACAAAATTTCCTTTAAAAATTTGGCACATGAAGGCATTTGTAACAAAGCATCAGTAAAACGAATATTGATGTGAATTTATTTTAAAATCTCTAAAAATTTTGCAAATTGGTTGTCAAGGTTTTTTTTCTTTTCATTTTTTGTGGAAAGGGAATAGTCACAGGGAGAGGAGTTAATTTTTCAATATTTATTTCTTCTTTTTTTTCTTGACTTCATTCTTTTCAGATGGTTCAGAGGGTATTTCAACATTCTTACCGTTGTTTACCTGTTGTTCTGACTGGTCTGCATAGGGTTCATCAAGCTCCTTACCTGACCATAAGGTGATGGCCTTAAGGTGCTCTTTTGGGTTTTTCTTTGTATTGCTTGGTAAGAGACCTTGAATCTTTTCTGAAACAAGAGCTGCCAATTGGCTCAATTGTATTTCCAGATTTTTGAGGGATGAATTTTGGCTCTCCATCTTTTCATCAGTGACCTTAATATACTTATACAGAAGATCATCAAGGCTTGAATGAGCTTGTTGAGGCTTTTGCTGATAGGTCCCTACTTGTTGATAAGTTCTAAAGTTTGATTGACCATGGTTTGGAACTAGTATCCGGGTGGACCCTGTACTTGTTGCTTCTGGAAGCTTTGAGAGTTCTTTGCACCATTTGGGTTGATCCATTGAAATCCTGGATGTTTCTATGCCATTGGACTTCCAAAAGGATACTGCTTGTAACCGATGACATTGACATGTTCATCATTGTGATTGGTTGCTTGACATTCATGGTTCTGATGATTTCCTCAACACATATCACAAGCCTCAGATTGGCTTGGTTGTTGTGTATTCACCTGAAAAATTTCAAACTTTTATGCCAAAGAAACAATTTGCTGCGTTAATGTATTTAAAGCATCAACCTGATTTACTGTAGCAGCCTTCTTGATAATTATACGCTCAGATGGCCATTTAATGGCATTCTCAGAAATTTCGTTCAACAATTGCAATGCTTCCTCTGTTGTTTTCCCATTACTGAACCTCCTGCAGCTGCCTCTATCACATTTCTAGAAGAGGGTTTTAGCCCGTGATAAAAAATACACAACTGCATATGTTCAGGAATATCGTGGTGTGGGCATTTTCTTAAGATTGGTTTTAACCTTCCCCAAGCTTGATAAACTGACTCTGTGTCAGTCTGCAAGAAAATAGATATGTCTTGTCTTAACTTTGTGGTTTTAGCAGGGAAAAAGTATTTATTTAAAAAAATTTATGCCATTTTGTCCCATGTGGTAATTGATCCTTAAGGCAAACTTCGCAACCAAGTCTTAGCATCTCCTTTTAAAGAAAAAGGAAATAGCCTTAACTTAATTGCTTCAGGGGATACTCCATTATACTTAGTAGTTTCAACATGTTACAAAAAGTCAATTAAATGACTGTGTGGATCTTCACTTGCGTCTCCAGTGAAGATGCAAGACTGTTGAATTATTTGAATCAGGCCAGTCCTGATTTCAAAATTGTTGACTGCCACTGGAGGTTTTCTGACACTAGATTCACAGTTGAAATGGTCAGGTCTAGCATAATCCCTTAGGATTCTGTTTGCTGGCCTTGGCGCCACTTCATCAAATTGATATTCTATTTGGACTGGTGGTGGTACTTCGCGTGGGTTGATATTTTCTACTTCCTGATTCTCCATACCTTCACAAGCTATGCTTTGGGAAGATAATGCTTGTCCTTTCCTGTGCAATCGAAGAGATCTTTCAATTTCAGGATCGTAACTGTAACTCTTTTATAGAAGAGCTGGTCATAAACTACTCAAAATTCAAAAAAAAACAAACTGAACTTAACTCCTAAAGTGGTAGTAGTTGTAGTACTTAGAAGAAAATAATTAAAAGAAAGTGATGAATAACAAGGAAAACAAAGATTACAAAGATGACAAAAATAATAAGCAATCAAATAAAAATAGTAGTATGATTATTATTATTATTATTATTATTATTATTATTAAAAATAATAATAGTAGTAGTAGCAGCAATAGTAGTAGTAGCAGCAGCAGCAGTAGTAGTAGTAGTAGCAGTAGTAGTAGTAGTAGCAGTAGTAGGAGTTGGAGTAGTAGGAGTAGGAGTAGTAGTAGTAGCAGTAGTAGTAGCAATAGTAGCAGTAGTAGCAGTAGTAGTAATAGCAGTAGTAGCAGTAGTAGTAGTAGTAGCAGCAGGAGCAGCAGTAGTAGCAGTAGTAGTAGGAGTAGTAGCAGTAGTAGCAGTAGCAGCAGCAGTAGTAGCAGTAGTAGCAGTAGTAGCAGCAGCAGTAGTAGTAGCAGTAGTAGCAGTAGTAGCAGAGTAGCAGGAGTAGCAGGAGTAGCAGCAGGAGTAGCAGTAGTAGTAGCAGTAGCAGTAGTAGAAGTAGCAGTAGTAGCAGGAGTAGCAGTAGTAGCAGTAGTAGCAGCAGCAGTTGTAGTAGTAGTAGCAGTAGTAGCAGTAGCAGTAGTAGTAGCAGTAGCAGTAGCAGTAGCAGTAGCAGTTATAGTAGTAGTAGGAGGAGTAGTAGCTGTAGCAGTAGTAGCAGTAGCAGTAGTAGTAGGAGCAGTAGTGGCAGTAGTAGTAGCAGTAGCAGTAGTAGCAGTAGCAGTAGCAGTAGCAGTAGCAATAGTAGTAGTAGCAGTAGCAGTAGCAGTAGCAGTAGTAGTAGCAGTAGTAGTAGCAGTAGTAGTAGCAGTAGCAGCAGTAGTAGTAGTAGTAGTAGTAGTAGTAGTAGTAGTAGTAGTAGTAGTAGCAGCAGCAGTAGCAGTAGTAGCAGTAGCAGTAGTAGCAGGAGCAGTAGTAGGAGTAGTAGTAGGAGCAGTAGTAGTAGCAGTAGCAGTAGCAGTAGCAGTAGCAGTAGCAGTAGCAGCAGCAGCAGTAGCAGTAGCAGTAGCAATAGCAGTAGCATTAGTAGCAGTAGCAGTAGCAGTAGGAGTAGTAGTAGCAGTAGTAGTAGCAGTAGCAGTAGCAGTAGCAGTAACAGTAGCAGTAGCAGCAGCAGCAGCAGCAACAGCAGTAGCAGCAGCAGCAATAGCAGTAGCAGCAGCAGCAGCAGCAGCAGCAGTCACAGTAGCAGTAGCAGTAGCAGTAGCAGTAGCAGTAGCAGTAGTAGTAGTAGTATATGATAATAGTAAATATATTAGTACTAATTAGCAATAGATGTTATAAAAAAAATGGTAAACGTAATCAGTTAGTACTAACAGTAACTAACGATGGAAAATAATAATATAGTACTAATATAGAATATAGTTACAAGTAGTACTAGTATTAATAATAGTGACTGCTATGCTATAATGATTATAAGAAGGATAAAGGACAATAACACTTGTATGAGATGTTAGTACTTGTAATAGTAGTAATATTTAGTAAATATTGATAGCAAAGATAATAATACTAATAGTAAGTTCCAAATTAGTAACAGAATATTTAGTTTGAAGTAGACTTGTGCCAATCCCCGGCAACGGCGCCAAAATCTCTACTCCTTTATCGTTTCTATTTCCTTTCAGACATTGTACAAGTTATGGATTTAGCAGAATTTTATTAAGACTTATAGATGCTCATGACTAGTGACACCCCAGTTAGGGTTGTGTATGGGTATTCTTCCGCGTATTTATGTTATTATCGCTTATTTCAGACTTATTCTTATCATGTTTAGACTGTTCTTAAATGCTTATCTATTAAAAATTGGAAAATAGAGAGTGTCGACTGGCCTTGGCTTCACGAGAGGCGTCATCACGACCGGATTCAGGGTTAGGGTCGTGATATGTATGCCTCCAATTATAGCTAATCTATTGGTTATGAGAACAAAATTCGCAAGTAGAAATTTGGTATGAGGTGCATTATTTAATATACAACAACACTTGTACGCATCTAGCCAACAAGTTATGATAAATTCTCCCCATCACAATTGGTTCAAGGTCAGGAACCAAATATTCTCATCGAGAAATATGGATGTGCTATATGATTTAATTGTATTGCCACAATGCACAAAGATAGGTTACCAAAGAAGGTTGAAAAATATGTTGGTGATCCCGATATTAGGGGGAGAAAATGGGCAGTTGAAAAAATGATACATGAAATGAATTATTATGAATACATCTAGATCCTCGTATAAGAAAATGTGAACTTAAATTTAATGTGATAATTCATTTCCAAAATATTTCCAGGCACATTGCTGACCCAAAGCTAAATGTCATATTCCAACTGCCAATACTCCAAATAGAATAACGTCCATGATGGATAAAGTTTATGGCACGCATGAAGTGTAATAGACAAATCGGTTCCCAAGATAAAACTCCTTGAAGGAGGTAAAAAATGTTCAAGATGGTCATAATAAGGAGGCAGGTGCTTTATAAGAGCACCACGACATAACACTTCATAAGACCTCATGGGAGAGGCTCAGGTACCTGAAAATAATGAGATCTCGATAAGTTATGTCTTTATTGCGTGATGATGGAACCGATGTAAAATGATCGTCAACGATGTTGTTAATATAATGTAGCGCTCAATATTATTAATATTGACGAGGATCTTGAGCTCAAATCTTTCATGGAATTTGGACAGATAAAAGATTAGCCAAATGAAAAATATGCAATGAAAATTGACTTCATCTGAAAAATATGAAGTTGGACGAATAGTCCCAACAACTGAAAGTACATAGGCTATATGGAGATATTGAAATATGATTAGTAGTATATTGCAAAAGGAATCCCTGATATATATTTGTTTATTCTAACAAATATTGTCAAGGTTTTGTTGTTTATGCAAATGCAGGAGTTTATGGAAGTCCGTTCTTCAAACAATCTATTTGTATGTGAGGAATTGTCATATTATCATTTCACAAGATGTGTGACTTTTCTTTGAAGATAAGATTCTAATAATAGTGAAGACGCTGATGTTTGCTTATCTCAATTGAAAGAAGAATATATTGAAGGAGACAGAATAAATGATATATTTCATCAAAGTTCTTTGTCATACACGATCTTCAACAGAATAATGAAATAGATGTTCAAGAAATTCTTTCAAGTGATAATTTGACGGAATAATTCACCAAGGAATTGCCAACCTCAGTATTAGAGAAGTTGTTAGAGAAGCTTGGAATTCGTCGTCTCCGAGAAATAAAGTGATATTTTCATCAGGGGAAGGCAAATATGTATTGTACTTTTTTTCCCTTAGCTAAGGTTTTATCCCACTGGGTTTTCCTAGCAAGGTTTTTAATAAGGCAGCAAGTAATGCGTATTACAAGATATGTGTACTCTTTTTCCTTCACTGGGATTTTTTCCCATAGGGTTTTTGTCCTAGTATGGTTTTAACGAGGCACATCTTTGGACATCCAAGGGGAAGTGTTATGAAATACTTGATTATGGTGGATGTCCATAACTCCTAAGGGAGTAGCACCCACTACTCTGCTCTATTAACCTCCCACTACTTCTTACCATTATGGATGTAACTCCCATACCTCCATGATCTTCCCCCATGTTCTCAATAGTTAATACTATGTTTATTGCATCCCTTTGTATTACCTATATCATCATATAAATAAAGGATTTGGGCATCACATTGTACACTGTTGAATACATGGAAGAAATCCACTAAGGGTCGTGATGGCACCGGACACTGCTGTCAGGCAAGCCAATCAAATTACTTGAGGAAGTTCTCATTTTTAACAATCTTGAAAACTCAGATTTTCCTTCAATTTTCATAAGTAAAAAGATAACCGACTCAATTCAAATTAAATAATAAGCAATTAGTACAAAATATTTCAAAACCATCCCAGAACCCGGTGTCACAAGTGCATGAGCATCTACTAATAAGGAAATAAAATACAACAACTGTCCGGAATATAATATTGGACAGAAAATAATTACAGAAAACTGAAGGAGACTCTGCTGGCTGCGGGTCGCATCGAGAAGTGCAACTCACCTAAGTCTTTGTATCAACCATGCTGCTACGCCCAGTGGGCCACTAGAGATACATGTGCCTGTGCAATAAAAATGCACAGAAGTGTAGTATGAGCACGAAAATAATGTGTACTCAATAAGTATCCCGTCTAATCTCGAAGAAGTAGAAACGAGATGGTCGACCTTTACATTTACCAAAGGTCCAATAATAACAAATTATTAATGCGAATAATCATGGATTTATTAAGAATGACGGCAATTTCAAATAAATCATGAACAGGTAAAAGTCCCTTTTTATGCTGAAGGTCCCCGGATTCATAATCCATTAGTTTTTAATTATCTCAAGGCAAACAATACAAGCATGCGCAAATCATGCCGAGGCGTACGACCCGATCCAACAGAAAATAAACTATGCACTGCCGAGGGTCGAACGACGTGAACCATAGATGCATCTATTACCCCGCTCGCGAACTATCCATGCGACACGGTCAACATAAAATAAACAATCACCCTGCTTGCAAATCATACGTGCGATGTAGTTACACATAGAAAAACATGCTCAGATAGCCAATTAAGAATTTATCCAAATAAAATTCACTTCTCTTTTAACAATTTAAGAAAAGAAGTTTAATCCTTTTTTAAATTCATTTACTGATTCGATGTGATTTAAGCAATTTGAGCTGTCAAGAAGTTTACAGTTAATCCAAGTATAACATGCTCTTGGGTCCTAGACTATCCGGACAATAGCATAGTAGTAGCTACGCACGGACTCACATCACCTCGTGCGTACGTAGTCCCCCACAAATAGAAGCACATAACCAATTAACTCACCTTTGGGGACAATTTCCTCTTACAAGGTTAGAAAGGAGACTCACCTCGCTTTGAAGTTCCAAAACCGGCTGTGAGCACGTGATTTTTGCCCTACATGAATTATTCCTACAGGATTTTTTTTTTAAATTAGGATTTTCCCTTTAATTATTTGATTTTAGGTTTTAATTGCATAATTTCCATGCTTGTTTGTATTTTTGTGTGCATGTTTTAATTTAGATAATTCATAAAAAATACAAAATATTTCATTTGCATTTAGGACTTAATTTTACATATTTTAGATTAATTAGTAAATTAGTTGTTTTATAAAATGAAAAAATCACAAAAAATAACCCATTTTTGCACTTAGATTCGAATTTTCTAGTTTTATTTAATTTGGTAATTCATTAGTTGTTGTGAATATTATTTTGAGTAATTAGTCTAATTTGATGGGATAATTTGGTTCGGGATTTAATTTAGATTTTATTGTTAATTTTAATTTTGAAAAGAAAAGAAAAATAATAATAAAAAGGAAATAAAAGAAAAAGAAATTAAAGAATTGGGTCTTCTTTATTAAAGACCCAAATTTGGGCCATAGTCACTCCAGGCCAATTAATTAAACCCCCAACCCAATTTTCGTCCAAATGCCTAGCCCAGAATCCCACAATCCAGCCCAAATCCATACCCCAATACCGACCCGTCTTCCGTTACAACCAAACGACACCGTTTTGACCCAATCAATCAGGACCATCTATGTTTGGTTGATCTAACGGCCCGCAACTCGCCCCTCCCTGGTATATAACTGTCCAAACGGACTCTACCCCTTCAGAACCCCCTACCCCCTCGTCTCTCTCACCTCACACACGCTCACCAAACCAACCCTAACTCCGCCTTCTACCCCTACCTGCCGCCCGCTGAAAATCGCCCACGGCGGCGGTTGGCCACCAATCACCACCAAATTCACACCCTGAACTCCCCTTCGCTTCCTCAGTCCTAATCTCCAGCTAGTTTTCTTCAAATCTTTTTAGATTGGTTCGAATTTTAGATCGAAATTTAGGCCCAGAACCCTAACTCGTCTAACCACCACCAAATCTTGACCACAGCCTCCTCTCCTCCACCCCATCCCAAATCTTCAACCATTTTTTCTCAAATCTCGTTGGAGTGCCTCAAATTTTAGAAACCCTAGCGCCGCCACAATTTCCACGGTGACGGCGCCGCCTCTATTCAACCCCAGCTTTCAGCCATGCAACCGTCACCATTGCCTTAACCCCAATCCACCACTATTCCCCCCCCCCCCCAAATCCTTACCAAAACAGGTCCAAATCAAATCTGAAAATGAAGAAGGAGACAATCCGACAAGCTGTCACATTTTCTTTGAACGATGCGGCTCGAGACTAGTATTGTTCATCTGTTCTCAAAGAAAACATGCGATTAATACCAGTTTCGGGTCAAGTCGAAGTCGCCTGAGGTTGCCCAAGTTCTGTCCATGCAATTTCCTAGGTATTTCTGTTTTTGACCCTTTCGTCTCCATCTTCTGTTTATTCGTATACTCATACCCTTTTGCTTCTTCTCTTTTCTATCTGTTTTTTGATTCACCTGTCCCTCTCATTTTCTTCTAAGTTTTTTTAACTTTAATTTCTGATTTTGAATGGTTTGAAGTATTAAAACATTGAATATAGGTTTCTTTGGTAAGCTTTACAGTTTTTATTGTAGAAGTTCTCATGAATTCTGTTGTAGTTTGTGCATATTGCCCGTTTTNAAAATAAAAGACAACGAGGCAACAGGAACTGCAAGATCAAGTTCAAAGATATAGACAGGATTCTTGTAATTCATAGATCATAGTATAGCCTAGCTTCTTTTGTTTTGTGATGGTGTAATAAGGAGAACAGTAAGCAGTAGTAGTAACAGCAGCAACAGTAAAATCACAGCTTCGTGGTAGTCCCAGCTATCGAAACTTCCCGAACTACACTGACCTGATTCCTTTATAGCGAAGGATATGTAGGCAACCTCGGAAGCAGGGTACGGTCAAATCTTTCGAAAAATGCTTCCCACAGAGTATTAAAACGGGCAAAAATCACTCGTATCCGCTCACTTTATCTTTGCACAAAAACTCTTCGGGTTTCCGAGCAAAGAGGGGCAACTGTGAGCACGTGATTTTTGCCCTATATGAATTACTCCCACAAAAACAAAATAATTTTTCCATTATTTACAATTTCGTGGATTTTTATAACATTTTTTTAGTTATTGTTTGTATTTGTCTGCGCATGTTTATTTTGTTTAGTTAATGAAAAATACAAAAATATATTGCATTTGCATTTAGGATTTGATTCTATATTTTAGGATTAATTAACGAATTAGTTGTTTTATAAAAATGGGAAAATCACAAAAATAGTTTATTTTGCACTTTTAATTTTAATTGTGAATTTTGGTAGTTTTTCCTTCAATTTGGTTTTAATTAATTCTAGTAAGAATTATTTGTAGTAATTAATTTTATTTGATAAAATAATTTGACTAGGAATTAATTTAGATGTTATTTTTAATTTTAATTTAAAAAGAAATTAGAAAAAGAAATGCAAAGAAAAAGAAAGCAAAAGAGGTGAATTAGATTTTGGGATGATCTCTACTTCAATTCTTAAGCCCAATTCAATTTCCCTTTAAAACCCAAATTTAACCCGTTCAGAGTCCATCCCACGACCCGCACAATACTCGATCCAATTCCACCTTCTAACCAAACGACGCCATTTAAGCTCGGCTAATCTGAGCTCTTCATTTTGTTTCATCCAACTCTCCAAAGCATATCTCATTATTAACTTATGACTGTCCGAAAACTTCAGGAACAACCCAGTTCAAAAGACTCCCCTCTGTCGCTCACCTTCTTCAGCAAACCCTAACACCACCTTCCATCTCTTTGCCATTTTCGGTCGGTGGCAGAGCTTGAACACCATCTAAAATCCAGCCATGCAACCATCACCATTCCCTTAACCTCAATCTGCCACTATTTCCCCCCAAATCCTTACCAAAACAGGTCCAAATCAAATCTGAAAATGAAGAAGGAGACAATCCGACAAGCTGTCACATTTTCTTTGAACGATGCGGCTCGAGACTAGTATTGTTCATCTGTTCTCAAAGAAAACATGCGATTAATACCAGTTTCGGGTCAAGTCGAAGTCGCCTGAGGTTGCCCAAGTTCTGTCCATGCAATTTCCTAGGTATTTCTGTTTTTGACCCTTTCGTCTCCATCTTCTGTTTATTCGTATACTCATACCCTTTTGCTTCTTCTCTTTTCTATCTGTTTTTTGATTCACCTGTCCCTCTCATTTTCTTCTAAGTTTTTTTAACTTTAATTTCTGATTTTGAATGGTTTGAAGTATTAAAACATTGAATATAGGTTTCTTTGGTAAGCTTTACAGTTTTTATTGTAGAAGTTCTCATGAATTCTGTTGTAGTTTGTGCATATTGCCCGTTTTGGTTTTGGTTTGTTTTGCCAATCATATATTTGGCTCTGGTTAATTCGAAGTGTAGCTCGTTGTTTTAATTTAAAAGGAGAGTTTAGTTTTTAGTTATGAAAAAAAATGAAGAAAACATTCAGGTAATTCTGTTCTCCTAATTTCCAAATAAGCTTTTGATATTGTTTGGGCTTTAAGACCATTCTCGACTCCTCAAAAGGCCTGTTAAGTGTTGGCTCAAACTTGACTCATCAACACTTCAATTGGGTTAATCTGATCCATGTAATTTGTTGAGGGTAATTGATAGTGGTTTAAAGGGTAGTTTAAGTAAATTGGTTGTGGGAATCTTAGTAACTGATTTAGAAGCCCCTAGAAGCTTCTAGTGGGGGGAGGGGGGTCTGAATTGAATTTCAGAAGTGTGATAGTTTAACTTGGGCACCAAGTCACAAAATGAGGGACTAAAATGCAAAATTAAAATCTGAAAGATACCCTACCTTTCTTGCCTATAAAGTCATCCTATACTTGCCTTACAAGGTAGACCTGAAGTGCTAAAATTCTAAAAAAATACAGGCGGCTGCAAACCTTACTGTTTCATTGGAGAATTCTGTGATTCTAAAGGTTCTCACTTCTGAAAAAATTCCTGAATAACTAGGGGTTAAAATGAGTTGAATTTCGGTTGGTATTCAAGTGTTTGGGTCAGGTTTTGGTTGGATTTCTGATTACTAGGCTTTATCTGACACTATTGCTGGTTCAAATTTAGTTTAAAGTCGGTTTCCTTTGGTTATTTCTTGGCTGATTTGGCTGTTGAACATTGTTCCTGTTACTATTTGCTGCTGAATCTGACCCCCTTCTATTCTATTTCCAGGTATTTTTTCTTGAACTATTATTAGTCAATGATGTGTTACAAGTTTGAACCCGATTAAATCTATGTGAAGATCCAATTACAAGAGTTTGAATTCTACGGGATATATTAGCCCCAGCTGTAACGTGATAGATTCTGTTACGTTAAATTTTTGGTTTACCATGTTTATAGTGGCTTAGTTTTCTTGTATTGGTTTATTTGCTCATGCTCTATGATTTAAATATGCTGATCCATTAGAATAGGTGTTTGGATGCTAGGTCCTATAATATTAAATAGAATTTCATATGTAAATGGACTGTTAAGCATGTTATAAGGACTGATTGCCTGAGTATCTTAGTTTGTTTGTTTTTCTATAGTTTGGAGTTATGATTTGGGTTTGAATACTGATTTTCGAAACTGTGATGTTAGAGGGTTTAATTAATCCATGCATGCTTATATTTGTTTCAATCAAACTTGAAGTTAGTTTGTGCTTTGGTGTTCATTACTGTTAAGCTTACTGAAATAACAAGTATAGATTAAGGTGTCAAACTTTCAATTGGAATTCATGTTAGGGAGTGCTTCGTTTATTCCTGAAACCAAAATCATGCAATACTATTTGCTTAAAAGTCAAGGGACAATATTAAATTTTGGGTAACAAGGTGATAGTGAATAAGTCATTATAGGATAATACCCTCATTATAACTATGGTTTGACATCAAAAATGCACTTTGATCATGCTTAAGGATAATTAATTCTAGTTTTAGCATTTCTGGAATATTTTGAAGCATTGTGGTTATGATTGTGGTTGGAATAATTTGGATAACAAAATTGGGCTGTAGCGTGTGGCTCAATAACTCTAAGGGTGTACATTGATGCATCTGTTCTTCTGGGCTTCAGGTAAGCCCATTTTTCCTTTTGTGAGTATGGGCGTCTTAGTCTTTGATTTGGGCCTTTTGAGGACTCTGGACCATAAGTCCACTTGAGTTGAAATTGCCAGCTTCATCAGTTGAGCCAGTGCAAGTGGCCTCAAGAATTTTAGCTGGGACAGCCCCATCACGTTGTTGGGCTCACGCTGGGCCCAAATGAGGCAACCTTTGCTCTTTAAACCATCAGCTCGCTTGAGAGTTGAATTGAACCCCATTTTCTTTAAATGATTAACATTCTCTCATAAGCCATGTAGAGAAATTCTAATTAATTAAGAGACCTTTTCAGTAAAATAATTTCGGGTGCGCCGCGCCAAATAAAATGACAATTACGTGGCCTTCGTTTTAATTAGCTTTAACTCAACCTTAGAATTCGAGGCGTGCCATTTAGCAAATTCCATGACCCTCGTAAAGTGCAAACGCATAGTTGCTTTAGGCGCGTATTTTAATAATGTACCTTCCTAAACACGGGTGCACATTTATGTGACCCAAATCCAAATCTCAACGATGTTAAAATATGTCAAAAACCACGGGTGCATTTATGTGACGTGGTTCGAGACGTGTTTTAATAGCGTTGCAATTTTCTCTAAAAATGAATAAAAGCAGTTAAAAATAAAATCTGCACATAGGTTCATAATTGTTTAAAATCAGATAATTAAGCCGAATATAACAATTGAGCGACCGTGCTATAACCACGGAACCCGGGAATGCCTAACATCTTCTCTCGGGTTAACATAATTCCTTTCTCAGATTTCTGGTTCGCGGACTGTTAAACACAGTCATTCTTTTCCTCGATTCGGGATTTTAAACCGGTGACTTGGGACACCATAAATCTCCCAAGTGGCGACTCTGAATCTCTTAATAAACAATCCAGTTTCGATTGTCACTTCAAGTTGGAAATAACTCCCTTTATTATACCTTTCCGGGGGTGTAGTGAAAAAGGAGGTGTGACACCGGCATTCCACGCCTTTCCGAAGACTTGAATCGATGTTAAATACTCCAAAACTAGCCAATGGTCATGCAAATTCATTAACATATGATAAACTACTCGTATTAATCCAATTTATAACAATTCCTAACCCCGATCAAAAAGTTGACAAAAACGCCCTCAGGCCCACGTGCCCTGATTTCCAAAATTTTTGAAGAATAAGTTTACCCATAGCTTCACGAACCCAAATATATAATTTTCTCTAAATTCCATACCCAAAATCGTGATCAAAATCCAAGAATACTAATTTTCTTGGTTTTTTCCTCAAACCCCTATTTTTCTACAATTTCCATGTATAAATTCCTATATAAACCTTGTATTTACCTCAAAACTAGCATAAATTACTTACCTCATGATGAATGACGGAACCCCTTCTTCAAATGTCACGACCCAAAATCCATTAAGGGTCGCGATAGCACCGCTGCTGTCAGGCAAGCCAACCAAATTGCGTAATCAAATTCTCGTCTTAATACCCGTAATATCTAGGATTTTCCTTAAAAATTTAGTAATTTAAAAGGTAATTGTCTCAATCAAATTTAAATGATAAGCAGTTATTACCAAATACTTTCAAACTATCCCAGAACCCGGTGTCACAAGTGCATGAGCAATTTCTAAGAAATCAAATAAAATACAATTACTGTCCGGAACACAATATGGGACAGAGAACAAATACAGATAATTGAAGAGACTCCATGTCAACCATGCCGCGATGCCACTAAGCCACTAGAGTTACATATACCTGTGCAATAAAAAATGCACAAAAGTGTAGTATGAGTATGAAAACAACATGTACTCAATGAGTATCCCGTCTAATCTCGAAAAAGTAGAGACGAGATGGTCAACTTCGACACTTACTGGTGGTCTAATAATGAAGTCAGTAATACATTAAATTATAGATTTCTATAAACATGATTTTAGTCCAAATAGAAGGAAACAAGTAAACAATTAATTCTTTTATAGGAAATTTCCAAAATTCCTTTTCGTAATTATCCAAATATCTTCAAGCAATGAAGCAGCAATAATAACTTAAATAAGTTCAAGGTAGCAATACAAGCATGCGCATATTATGCCGAGGCGACGGCCCGAACCAACAGAAATAAACTGTGCACTTGCCGAGGGTCGACGGCATGCCTATAGATGCATCTATTTAATCTGCCAACGCGTTCGACCCGATCGAAAATAAATACACACAGACAGACAGTCAACCAAGAAGTCGACATGGAGCAATTATCCAAAGGAAAGACAATTCTCTTTAATAATTTAGGAAAATGAAGTTTAAACTCTTTTAGAAATTTGTTTACTAATTCGATGTGGTTTAAACAGTTCAAGCTATCAATAGGTTTGTCAATAATCCAAGTATAGCATGCTTTTGGGTCCTAACTACTCGGACAATAGTATAATAGTATCTACGCACGGACTCTCGTCACCTCGTGCGTATGTAGCCCCCCACAAATAGGAGCACATAATCAATTATTTCACCTATGGGGACAATTCCCTCTTACAAGGTTAGAAAGGAGACTCACCTCGCTCCGAAGATCCATAACCGGCATTCCACGCCCTTCCAAAGGCTCGAATCGATGCACAACGCTCCAAATCTTGCCAATGATTATGCAAATTCATTAATATATACTTAATTACTCATTATAATCCAATTTATAACAATTCCTAACCTCGATCGAAAAGCTGACGAATACGTCCTCGATCCCACGTGCCCGGATTCCGAAATTTTTTGAAGATAAAGTTTACATATAGCCTCACGAACTCAAATATATAATTTACTCTCAATTTCATACCCAAAATCGTGGTCAAATTCCAAGAATACTTATTTTCTAGGTTTTCCCTCAAGCCCCAAGTTTTCTACCAATTTCATGCTCAAATCCATACATAATTGACGTATTTAACTCAAAATAGGTGGGGATAACTTACCTTATCATTGATGATGAAAATCCTCTCTTGAAACCCTCCAAGAGTCGCCCAAGCCAAGAAAATATGAGAGGAAATGGCCAAAATTCGATTTTTAAAACAACCATTCTGCCTCCAGCTACTTTTGCTTATGCGGAAGAATTTTCGCTTCTGCGGTCCCGCTTTTGCGAAAAATCTGCCGCTTCTGCGATTTCCCCTAGGCCTCCCTTTTTCGCTTCTGTGACATAACTTCCGCAGATGAGGTCCCGCTTCTGTGGAACCCTGACCGCATATGTGTTCCTCCCTAGGCTGCTCATTTTCGCTTCTGCGATACACCTTCCACAAATATGGTCCCGCTTCTGTGAAACCTTGACCGCATCTGCGGTCCACGAGCCCCTGGCAAAAACTCCTCTTCTGGCCAAATGCGGTCCACGAGCCCCTGGCATTCCACCCACCGCAGAAGCGGTTATACCAGCAACCAGACCATCAGCTATCAAAAAATTCCAAATTTCGATCCGTTGATCACCCGGAATCCACCCGAGGCCCCCTGAACCTCAACAAAGCCTACCAACCAATCCCAAAACACATTACGGAGTTGCTCGAGGCCTCAAATCATATCAAATAATGCTAAAATCATGAATCAATCTCCAATCCAAGCTTTATGAACTTTAGAACTTCCAACTTCTACTTTGGATGCTTAAACCTATCAAATCACGTCAGATTGAACTCAAATTTTGCGCACAAGATATAATCGACATTACGGACCTACTCCAACTTTCGGAATCGGATTCTGACCCCGATACCAAAAAGTCCACTTCCGATCAAACTTCTCAAAACCTTCAATTTTCTATCTTTAGCCAAATGACTTCAAAATGACCTTCGGACCTCCGAATTCACTTCCGATCGCGCTCCCAACTCCAAAATCACCATACAGAGCTATTCAGTGTCTTAGAATCTCAAACAGACATCGATAACACTGAAATGCACTTCAAGCCAAACTTATAAAATTTCTTCTAACAGGCTAACTTCCACAATAGGCGCCAAAATGCTTCCAGGTTATCGAAAACCCGAACCAGGCATACACCCAAGTCCGAAATCATCATACGAACCCGCTAGAACCTTCAGATCCTAATTCCGAGGTCATTTACTCAAAAATCCCATCCTAGCTAATTCTTTCAACTTTAAGCTTCCGAAAATGAGAATTCTCTTCCCAAATCAACTCCGAACTTCCCAAAACTCAATTCCGACTATGCGTACAAGTCGTAATACCTGAATTGAAGCTACTCATGGCCTCATACTGCTAAATGATGCGCTAGGGCTCAAAACAACCGGTCGGGTCGTTACATTCTCTCCCACTTAAACATACATTCGTCCTCGAACGTGCTGAGAACTACACTGGAGTGGTCTGAAATCGTTGTTCAACTTTTCATGCACCTTCCCGTGCTACCACAACTCAGTTGAGCACATTAGCTCGATCAATTCTTAAGATATTCTCTTTTATTCAAGCAGATACGCCTTAAAGCCCAATTCCAACATCCAGAATTCTATGCCCGACCCGTTTTTACCATAAGATTACCGTATTAATCACTACACGATGTACCCAAACATGGCTGCATAACTTTGCTGAGTTCACACCTAGCATCACTTTACTCACCGGGCCACAACAACCTTTTTCTGATCAACTTATTCAAAATCCTACTAATCTGATGCTCCCATTGCACCCCATGACATACACAGGCCTTACTCTAACATTTACAATACCGCCACGACGGAAGAGATGTGCAGAAATTCATAATCAACTGCCGATTCAACCAATCATTAGGTCTATACTCCTGACAAAACCATAACCTCATTCTGAACCAAATAGTGGTCTTATCTCCATAATATACTTCATATAGTCGGATTGCACTGATCCTAGATCAAGGGATCTCGTCTCATACAGTTCAATTGTTCAGGCAATAAGCCAACCCAGACATAATCAAAAGTCTCATATGATGCTACCACGTGCCAATAGGCCATCAATTCGAACGCGATACCAAAGGAAAATGAACTCTGGAAGGAATTACCTAAATCTCGCACTAATACGGACTTTCCTTAGAAAATAGGAAGCGATACATACAAAAATAGCATATAGAAAACTATACTCAACATCACACTGTAGCGGCGCGCAACCCGATCCAAACATAGATCTCACATAAGGAGATTCCACATCGAGCTAAATTTGCTCATTACAACAAAATATCGAATTTCGATCACAAGCACGCTAAGTGCATAGTAACATCCTTACTGCCCTCACTTGCTAATGAAACCTTAGCACAGTCATTTGAGTGTTCTTTTTTACATAAAGAAAGCTTTCATCTTTTTGTATTGAGAAACGATGCACCAATGCATATGTAAGAAACTTGTTTTCTCTTACTGGTTTGTCTGATTTGGCTGGGTTTGTCATTGCTGCCTGCTTTTTTGGTACTTTTGGTGGCACTGGATTGGAAAGAAGTAAAGAGGATTGACTGGTGGAGGTGAGGAAGTGATTTTTGTGAGCATGGAGTAATAGGAATTCTGAGAAGCTGATATTCAAGGGGATATGCAGGTAGCCAGAAAACGGGGAAGAAGCCAGATAGGTGATCGGATATAAAAGCGAGATATCATTAAGTTAAATTGTTAAATAGCCACTACCTTTTTCAAGTGTGAAAATGCAAAAAACCTACCACTTGGGTGTTTTCTGTCTGAGCTCAATACTCATCTCTAAAAAATTTATATCTTAGGCTACTAAGCAACTTTTCCTGTTTTCCCTCTACTTTGGTTTTTGTAGAAAAGAAATGGAAATTCATAAAAGACTCCTATTGAGATTAGACCCTAATGTTTGCAGTGTTCAAAATAAATGGCAAGCTGAAGTAGTAATTGTATTCCTTGTTCAAAACTCAAGCGCAACTGAGGTGCGATATATAATCTGAATCTCAAGAGCCAAGTTGCTCATATAACCTCACTTTTACACAGATCCTCAAGACTTACGCAATTTCTCAAGCCGTTCCACAACTCACGCGGCGCAATGTATCGCTGCATGAAACACCTAACAATGAAACTACACCCTGACGACTCCCCCATAAGGAGCGCATTACTGAAATGAACACGTTTGGCCTGATATAGGGCCCATTTTCACATTTTAATCCATCCACCGACCTCAGGCCGATTCTGATTGCACTGACTAGGCTAATAACCTTCCCAAGGTCTATAATAACTCTCTTTTCTGCTCATAAAACATAAGAACAACCCTCATAACTGAAGCGAACCTCCACAGCCCATAACCCAATAACTAGAGTACCCTCCAGGCATAAATTCTCAAATTAATGTTATTACCACCATCCTCATACTTGGTTTAAATCTTCAATCAATCAAGTGACCACATGTCACACTTATACAATCTTCATGTGGGACACGCTCCTACAACCTTTCTAAACACATAACAGGTCCGTACATCCAAACCACCGGCCGCACCAACGCTGAAAAGCGACCAAGAATCATTAACCATGATACAAGCCCTTTTACAAAACACCGATCTCAGGTGATGCTGAAGACAATACCAAATTACTTTAAACATCAAAACTCCTTTCCTTCTCATCCGAGCTTGGGACATCTTTGTCCACGCCAAGCTGCAACATTGATTCTCACTTCAAATTCCATGCTACTCACTGCACCCAACATGCCAATGTACGATAGAACATGATTCTTATCATAACTCCGGAACCACTAATAGGTCAACACTTCATCATATAATAGCTTTTCACTAAACTCACTTCAGGAGGAACATAGCAACACACAGGCAAATTCTTATAACCATAGAAATATACAAATATCTAAGTAGGGGCCTACCCCACCATAACCTTTCTGGGGTCCGCCTACACGAAACAGGCCATAATAGTGGAATACCTTTGAATAACATCAACCACGGTGGCCGACAAGCCTCACACGTACTGCCACCAATCACCTGCATAACTTAATCACGCTGAAAGAGTTGATCTCTACCACCAATATGCCAACTAAACTATGGCTAACCAATCTATCTTCTTTTGAGATACCTTGATTGCCTTAGCAGTAACAATACTTCCTTTCAACATATAACACAATCCATCCGCACTCACCCAGAGTGACCTTGAACCGCGAGACCATGCTGTCTCAAATCTCATGAACCATTTCATACATTCCTTGTGCGCACATTCACAGCCTCAACTGATATGCCCATTCTGCTAATCCTTCTACGAATCCGAAGTCATTCCTCATTTTCCTCTCAAGTGCTACACTGCAAGTCAAAACATCATAGAACATTCTGGGCCTCCACTCATAAGTTGCTGCAAAATCTTGATTCTTAACTATATTTATAGGCTCGAAATCATTATGCACCATACTTTACTTCCTTTTGAATCCGTTAGGACCGTTGTTGAGAGCTACTTGCTCTGACTTGGTTCCGAATATAATCAACTCCATAAATCTTATAATACATTAATACCCTCTTGACGAGACACCCGACGGAATCACTCCCCTCGAAACCCGCATCCATACAAGGCATAAGTCCTGAATCTTTCCCCAAGTCTAAACATGAGCCAATAAGGCCAACCATAGAACCATTTAAAAATTCCTTTGTTCAAATCACCACTTATGTTCTTTTCCCGTAGCTGAAATAGCCCATCGATATGCTAATAACCAAAAATCTCACAAGTAGTTAACCATGCAACCCAATCATAAGCGGTGGGACTCTCCCACTTAGCATGAAGCCATTATTTCACAAACTTGGAACTCACCCGTCCTCCTTATCTCTTATTGACATAACCTTGCGCAATCAACCACCAAAGTTCTCGAAATCTTTTTGTAAAATCCATTTCTTACATTCTGACTTATCAAACACATTTTCACAACCGATCTCTTTGCTATATGACTGATAGAATTCTTCGCAGAAGCCTCGCCAACCACACGACCGCTAACCTGCTCACTTGGGTAACCCTCCTATAGAAAGCTCTCCCCGGCATCTTCCAACGTTGCTGCACGGGGTACAATCACTACGACATCAATAACCCATCCTAAGTCTGAGCTCATTCTCCAGCTGCACAGGTCCATTTACCCCTCGTGGACATCATTTAAATGTAGGGCAACATCCTTCCAATTCAAAGGTATGCTTCATCCTTCTTCATTTAAGCGGCTCCTCTCCGTTATATTAAATCCCATGCCGCGCAAGAACCCCTACTTCAAATTAGATCCCTAGACCCCAATAACCAGGCACTAATATTCTCAAATCGGTCCAACCTCTCCTTAAGGTACGTGGTCATCCCACTGCAAAGCCCATATGCAACTCCACTCTCCCACTTTGGTGGAACGCATCCCCTTAATCGACTCGACCTTCGCTTCATATACCTGGCCTTTTAGAATTTTGAACACCGCCTGATGCTTCCCACCAGTCTTTCCTCGTCCTTTGATATTCATTGGCTGTCTTAAATAAAAATCTATCTTCGTGGCACTTGAACCCACAATTGCTGCAAACTTTTAACCTTTCCGAAGATCATCTTTATCGAACCGTCAACATTAGAAATACTGATTCAATCCTGAACCACTGCACCCTGCGATATCTGACAGTTGTATCTCCAATACTATTTCACAATATCTTGCCCCAAAGTCGAATTATGGAAGATCATAATACCGACAAACTTAGTACGTTCAATTAGGACAACGACACCCCATCACAGAAGAAAGCTCCACCACGCTTGCAAATACCAAGTCTCATTACTTCCACCAGCCCACATCTGACCATTCTTAGATCGATTGCCTTTTCCCTACTGGGAATAAAATACTCTCTTGATTATGTACTGAGTAAACCTTCCTTCAAGTCATTCACTACCCCGACATGTGGGCAAACATCCTACAATTGTATCACTACTGAAGAACAGTCATTCATAGGCATTATGGAAACTTGTGCCTAGCCTCAAAGCCCTCAGAAGTACCGTTGCTAAGCCAAAAAATCAAAATATCCTTCCATAAGGCGACGATAATAATCCAATCAACTACACCGGGAGATACATCCTGCACTACATCCGTAGTACCATTATGATTCTTCAATTCTCGATTTATTACAAGCGCTTTGCATCGCATTAGATTGAGTAGGAATGAATTAAAGGCATACGCCTCCAAGGATCAAATCGCACGATAAGGAATCAAGAAGGGAAGTACTCCTAACAGTCCTGCAGCCTCCCGAGGATAAGTACAGACATCTCCGTGCCGATCCGTGAGACTCTACTAGACTTGCTCATGACTCCTGAGACCCTAGGAACATAGTGCTCTGATACCATGTTGTCACGACCCAAAATCCACCAAGGGTCGCGATGGCGTCGGACACTGCTGTCAGGCAAGCCAACCAAATTACTTAATCAAATTCTCGTCTTAATACCCGTAATATCTAGGATTTTCCTTTAAAATTTAGTAATTTAAAAGGTAATTGTCTCAATCAAATTTAAATGATAAGCAGTTATTACCAAATACTTCCAAACTATCCCAGAACCCGGTGTCACAAGTGCATGAGTGTGACGACCTGACCCGTCGTCTCATGAGTCACCCCTCTGTTTCCCCCATTTTATGCTTCATCATGTTTCATTATCAGTATTTGGTGTGTTATAGTTGATTCGGATTGGTTTTGGTAGAAATGAGGCACTTAGCCTCTTTAAGGAAGGCTTAAGTTGGAAAAGTCAACTGGACGTTGACTTATGAGTTATAGGGCTCGGATATGATTTCTGGTGATTCAGTTAGCTTCGAAGGATGATTTGTGACTTAGGAGTGCGATCAGAATTGGTTTTGGAGGTCCGGTGTAGAATTAGGCTTGAATTGGCGAAGTTAGTATTTTGGCGAATTCCGGTTGGTAGGTGAGATTTTTATCCGGACATCAAAATGGAATTATGAGAGTAGCAGTAGTTCCGTTAGGTGATTTTGTATGTGCGTGCAAAATTTCAGGTCATTCGGAGGTGTTTTGGTCGGGTTTTTGATCAAATGCGTATTTCAGAAGTTTTGAAGAAACTTAGGCTTGAATCTGATGTGATTTAATGGTTTTAGCATTGTTTGATGTGTTTTAAAGATTGGAACAAGTTTGAATAATGTTTTAGGATGTGTTGGTGCTTTTGGTTGAGGTCCCGGGGGCCTCGGGGAGATTTCGGATGGTCAATCGGACCATTTTTGGACTCAAAAGGTTGCAGGTTTTCAGTTGTTGGTGTTGCATAGATTTGCCCTTCGCGTTCGCATGGGTGATGTCGCGAACGCGTAGAGCAAATTTGAGAGGCATGAAATTTGGTCTTCACGTTCGCGTAGAGTGGGGTCACGTTCGCGTAGAGTAGGGTCACGTTCGTGTAGTTTTGGAAGGAAAAGCATCGCATTCGCTGTGTATATCACGCGTTCGCGTATAAGGAAAATAAGGCCCTGAGTATTTGTTCATCGCGATCGCGGCCATAGGGGCACGTTCGTGTAGTTGAAGGTCCTGAAGTTTCGCGTTCGCGGGCTGAGAGCCGCATTCGCGTAGGGTTAATACCTGGTCAATGATTTCTGTTCATCGCGAACGCGGGGGTGTTGACCGCGTTCGCGTAGGGTAAATTGCACCTGGACATAAGGGTTTTATATCATTTCATCCGTGAAGCTTGGTCCATTTTCCTCCATTGTTGAGCACCTTGAGAGCTTTTTGGTAGAAATTGAAGAGGGTTTCGACGGGAATTGATTGGAGGTGAGTCCTGTGGCCTAGAAACATCATTTTATTGAAGAATCAACCTTTAAATCCATTGAAATTTGGGTAAAATTGGAAGAACTAGGGCTTGGCCTTTGAAATGAAAATTTGGGATTTGAGGGGGAATTTGAGCTCCGATTTTGGTAAATTTGGTATGTATGAACTCGTGGTGAGACGAGGAATCCGGTGATGTGAATTTCGTAATTTTTCGAGAAGTGGTCCCGGGGCTCGGGTTTTGCCAACTTCGTGATTTTTGATATTTTTAGATTCCTTTCGATTGGGTTATGATTTATTAGCCTATTGTGACGTATTCCTTGTGGTTTTGATCAGATTCGATGCACGAGGAGATCGATTCGAGGGGCAAAGGCGTCGCGAGCTAGAAATTTTACCGGTTCGAGCTGAGTAATGATTGTAAATGATATCCTGAGTGTTTGAAACCCCGGATTTGCACCCATAGTGCTATATTGACATGACTTGCATGCCGGATAGAGAGCGTGGGGTAGAGCACCATTGGGGATTGTGGCTTGGTCCGTCCCGGTTGTTGATTTTACCGTGTATTTCACCATGACTTGTTGTTTTTCACTATGACTTGGGCCTATTGCCATACTTGGGGCTTATATCCGACTGTTTGAACTCCTTGTGAGATATCATCACTGTTTTCCTCACTATTTGAAATATTATTCGAATTCAGTCCATTTGAATTACATTGTTTCATGAACTCAGCTATATTTTTACTCAACCTTGAGTTTTTAACTGATATTGAACCATTGTTTGAGCTGAGCATTTTTGTTTTACTGATGCCTGAGGGGCTTATGATTATTTTTGGACTGATTGAGGCCGAGGGCCATATGTGAGGATATGTTGAGTGATGTGAGGAGGCTTTCAGGCCTCGAGTGTATTGTGAGGAGGCTTTCAGGCCTCGAGTGTATTTTGAGGAGGCTTTTAGGCCTCAAGTGTATTGTGAGAAGGCTTTCAGGCCTCATATTGATATGTACAGGCTTTCAGGCCTTATTATGATAGCGCTTGGGCTGTAGGAGCCCCTCCGGAGTCTGCACACCCACAGTGAGCGCGAGTACCCATGTGTTGTGAGACTGAGCCCAAGGGGCTGATACTATTTGAGTGATGTGATATTGTTCTGAGTGATGAGATACTGTGCCCGAGGGGCTGATACTGTTCTGAGCGATCGATATAGAGCCCGAGGGGCTGGTACTATTTTTGAGATGTGCCCGAGGGGCGAACTTTTATGTGCTCATCTTGCATATTTAATTGCCGTTTTACCTGTTATACTGTGCTACTTGTGCCCGAGGGGCGGATTTTCCGTGATTATCAGCACTAACTGTTTTGAAATCGTTTTCGTAAATATTGAAAAGACCATTTTCAAAAGAGATTTGAACGGAGCCAATGCATTTCTAAAGATATCACAGATTTCACTATTTTGCTTAGAAAATTGTGCTCGGCTTCTATACAACATGTTGGTTGCTTTACGTGATTTCTTGCTGCTCAGTTATTGTTTACCTTTATTACTCACTGAGTTGGAGTACTCACTTTACTCCCTGCACGCAAGCCTGCACCTCGCGTGCAGTTGCAAGTATTTGTTCACCCGGTAGCGGGTATTGGCCACGTGGAGGCAGAGTTGTAGAGGTTTTAGCGAGGTGACTGCCAGCGTTCGCAGCACCACAGTCCCCTTATGTTATTCATTATTATTATTCAATGTATTTCTGGACTGTAAAGTGGGGATTTCATTCTTATAGATGCTCGTGACTTGTGACACCTCGGTCGGGCTGTATTGAGTTGTAATTACATTAATTAATATCATTAATTCACATTCGAACTGTTATATAACTGATTAGCTGCTTCAAAGTGGTGTTCTGAAACGGTCTGGCTAGCCTTGTCTTCACGAGAGGCGCCATCACGACCGGAGCGGGGTTCGGGTCGTGACAATGAGCAATTTCTAAGAAATCAAATAAAATACAATAACTGTCCGGAACACAATATAAGATAGAGAACAAATACAGATAATTGAAGAGACTTTACTGACTGCGGGTCGCCTCGAGAAAATACAGCTCACCTAGTCTCCATGTCAACCATGTCGCGATGCCACTAAGCCACTAGAGTTACATATACCTGTGCAACAAAAATGCACAGAAGTGTAGTATGAGTATGAAAACAACGTGTACTCAATGAGTATCCCGTCTAATCTCGAAGAAGTAGAGACGAGATGGTTAACTTCGACACTTACTAGTGGTCTAATAATGAAGTCAGTAATACATTAAAGTATGGATTTCTATAAACATGATTTTACTCCAAATAGAAGGAAACAAGTAAATAATTAATTCTTTTATAGGAAATTTCCAAAATTCCTTTTCGTAATTATCCAAAATCTTCAAGCCATGAAACGGCAATAATAACTTAAATAAGTTCAAGGCAGCAATATAAGCATGCGCATATTATGCCGTGGCCACGGCCCGATCCAACAGAAATAAACTGTGCACTTGCCGAGGGTCGACGGTGCGCCTATAGATGCATTTATTTAATCTGCCGAGGCGTTCGGCCCGTTCCAAAATAAACACACAGACAAACAGTCAACCAAGAAGTCGACTTGGAGCAATTATCCAAAGGAAAGCCAATTCTCTTTAATAATTTAGGAAAATGAAGTTTAAACTCTTTTAGAAATTCGTTTACTGATTCGATGTGGTTTAAGCTGTTCAAGCCATCAATAGGTTCATAAATAATCCAAGTATAGCATGCTTTTGGGTCCTAATTACCCGGACAATAACATAATAGTAGCTACGCACGGGCTCTCGTCACCTCGTGTGTGCGTAGCCCCCAAATTAAACAGATTCTGCAAACTAAATCTTTAGCTCCCATACTTTTCCAAGCCAATAATTTTTCCAAGTATTGAAACGTGTCTGCTCTTTCTAAATAGATGCTCACAACCATTGTTCCAAATAGTTGTTAAATTTTTTCTAAGGACAGTCAATTAATCGAGTTGATAAACAAAATAAACATGAATTTCGACAAATCAATAGGAATACAACAGATCTGCAAAACCATATAAAAGGGGAAACCATATATAACAGATCTGTAATAAAAGTTCTAACATGTCGAAATTGCGATAGATAATTAAATAATTTATCATTTCCGTCTTTATTCATCCTGCCTCTTTCCTAATAAAACTAATCACAAAAGAACACATCTTTGGAGCCAGTATCACGTGAAAATAAAAAAAGAATCACGTAGAACTATGAAAAATTGAAATTGAGACTATATGTAAACATTCAGAGCAAACACAAAGCATAGCACAGCCAAATTTTCAGATATTGTACACTAGCCTAAAGCTCATAGAAAAATTATTGGTTAAGGCTTTTATCTCATTAGAGAAGCAGGTGAAATCTAAAAGAGGGGAACTTACTACTCAATTTCGCTGGAGAAAGAGAGCTGAAAAAATAAGTCCACAGCCGAACGTGAATGAAGTTGAGTACTGCCGTAATTTGAAATTGAAGCAAAAACCAATAAGTATAGAGAGAAAAAGAAGGTAAAAGTCAATAGATCAATCAATCAACTATATCTCAATGAACCTTAAATAAAATATGCTGCTGATAAAAAGGAACCAACTAAATACTAAGTAGTACCAAACACACAAATATCAATATCAACAAAAAGAGATTATACTCAATTATCAAAACTCTAACGTATTATACGTAGCTCAACAACTGGTGTTTTAATTGGAAAAAAGAGATATTATCAGGGAAACAGGCGTGGCAACAACAACAATAACTAAGCCTCAGTCCCAAACAAGTTTATATCAGCTTCATGAATCATCACTGAACAAGTTACCCAATTTAAACTCATCTCATGTAAATATTATAGACACACAGAAAAGAAGTATTAGAAAAGTTCTGCTAATTTTCTAGACGTATAAATTTGTGAAAGGTTAAATCACTCTTAGAAAGCATAGGCCCTACTGTAATAGTGCTAACCTCTAAAACTGATGAAAACACACGAATTACATTCAATCTTTTATGGCCATATTCATTAATTAACTAGCAAAAATTCAAAGTACCGTACAAAGCATATTTTGAGGCTATTATTAATGCACCGAGAGTACATGCAAAGCATAAGATCTATTTCACAGTTCGTATTTTACAAAAATAATTGAATAAAAAAGATATTAGGGTTTCGGAGTTAGAAATTGTTATAAATTAGATTATAATGAGTAATTAAGTATATATTAATGAATTTGCATAATCATTGGCTAATTTTGGAGCGTTGTGCATAGATTCGAGCCTTCGGAAGGGCGTGGAATGCCGGTTATGGATCTTCGGAGCGAGGTGAGTCTCCTTTCTAACCTTGTAAGAGGGAATTGTCCCCATAGGTGAAATAATTAATTATGTGCGTTGTGATGTCCTTTTGGCTGCTGGAAATGGTAGTAGAATTATGTTCTACCAATCCTATGTGTGTAGCATTTGAACCTTGAAATTCACAATAGCATTAATAGAAACAACCACACTACCTACGTAAGGTAAAGGTAAGGTTTGCGTACACTAGACCTTGTCCTGTAAGAATTCACTAGGTATGTTGTTGTTGTTGAAAGAAGTATTATGATTGTAGATTAAGGAGAAAACTAGAATATGAATCTAATTCTAAATCTAAATTATAGGCCGATAGATGTTCCGGCGTCTCACTTTAAAGATCTTCTTGATAAAGTTGGAAGTACAGTAATTTCTTGAATCATACGTAGTGTAGTTTTGAACATTATGTCCCGAGAATTTTAACCTTTTTTGTTATTTCATGTTCACTTAATCACTTGTATTTATAGTTAATGGAATATACATGGCAGTTCATTTTTGTCTTTAGTCAAACCCTGCCTCTATTTATTAGTGTGTTTCTAATTGCCACAATATTTTATAACAAGCAAATCAGATCTAAGGAATCAAGATCCAGTTTTGCTACTAGCACTTTCTTGGGGGCAGGAGTTGAGGGAGCTTACTATTTCCTATACGGATTGGCTGAGACTCCTGCTTATCTAATAGTAGTTCTGGCAGTGAAGTACTGGCGCTAGAATATTCAGTGTTTGTGTGTGAGTTTTTACCTTGTAGAAGTCTTACCTAAAATATGCATCTACATCAGATTTTAACTTTCTTAAGGTATATATGTGTATGGATACTTTTTAGAAGCAGAATGGCTTGAAATCCTTTCGATTGGAGATGAGTTTCACGCTGGTTTTCAGTTTTGAGGAATTACCCTTATTTATACGGAGTATTTCTGGATTTCCCTGTGTTTCAACATTGGTATTACATGTTTTTTTGAAGTACTAATTTCTATGTTTGAATGGTGTCAGATGTTTATATTTTTTATAATCATTGTATTTTCTTTACTGCTGTTAGATGTTTATCATAATCTGCGCAATCTATCTTTTTTAATTTCTTGATAGTAATAATTCTGGACGTTAGCAAATGAGAGAAGAGATCAAATCCAAAGATGTCATCTTCTTGCTTTTTCTATTCTTATTTAAAACCTGATAATATGGTTACTTCTTCTAAATCAGATAACAACTAATGTTGTTGGAAGAGAAAGACAACAAAGAAAAATAAAAAATGTTCTGCTAATACATGCAGAGCATAAAATGTTCAAATTTAATCTCTCAATAAAGTTTGTAAATCCTGATTAACCTATGCAAAGCACAATTGTTTATACATTGGAAAATTTCTTTAGAGTTATATCACTTTTGTGTGTGTATTTATGTGCTTAAACTGATTTTTGATTGTTTTGATCTCATATAATTGTGTATTTTTCAATAAACCTGTGATCTTGGAGGTGTTGTAAATGTGTGGAAATCGTACTCGGTTGAATTTAGCTTATGGGATGGAGTTAATATTAGAGGGGTATGTGTGTATGTGCATTAACTGATCTTATGCTTATTTGGGTGTGGAAAGATTGTGTCCTTTTCAATGAAGCTGTGACTTGGAGCTGTTTGTAAATGTTTAGGAATCTTACTCTGTTGATTTCAGCTTCTGGGATGAAGTTATATTAGATTGTTTGTGTATGTATATACAATATAAAGCTGTGATCTTTCTAATACTTTTCTCAGGGATAATGACTTTATTTATACTCTTTTGTAGGTGGAGTAGATGAAGAAATGAAAAACGGAGGCAGTGATGAAGATCTAGACGAGAATTTTGAATTGTTGATTGTTGTAGATGCATATGGCGGTTTCTAGGAATGTTTTTTATCAAAACATTTTAAAACTTTTAACTCTTGAAATATCAACTGTACTTGGTAACATTTATCTATGGATTTATTATTAGCTTGTTGCACAATTTGGATTATGAATACTTTCATTTTGCTATTTATATAAAAAAATTTATAATTTATTGTATATATATGTAAATCTTTATTTTACAACATGGGGTAATATTTTTAGTTTAATTAAACTATTACAATAGCTAACAGAACAGTTTCCATAGGACATGCAAATCTGTCCAAAATAATCTGAAAACCGTTGCAATAGGTAGTTCAACCGTTGCAATATCATAAAGAATTGTTGCCAGTTCTATAATAGCTGTAACGGTTTAATAGATATAGTTACGGTTAATAACCGTTGCATTTAACGTTATGGTAACGGAAATTAACCGTTGCAGTAGATAAGAATATAATCGTTCCAAAAGGAAGAGGGAAAACCGTTGTGATAGACTATACTATAGCAACGGATATCTGAACCGTTCCAAAATCCATTTCATAAGCTCTATAGTCACGCCAGCTTGTGGAACGGGCGCTGAACCGTTGCAATACATCTATGGCAACGGTTTCCTATATGTTGCAACGGTTTTCTATGTGTAGCCATAGGTAAATTTTCCAGTAGTGCACGTGTCCGGATTCCGAAATTTTACGAAGATAAAGTTTACCCATAGCATCACGAACTCAAATATATAATTTGCTCTCAATTTCATACCCAAAATCATGGTCAAATTCCAAGAATACTAATTTTCTAGGTTTTCCTTCAAACCCCAAGTTTTCTACCAATTTCATGCTCAAATCCATACATAATTGATGTATTTAACTCAAAATAGGTGGGGATAACTTACCTTAGCATTGATGATGAAAATCCTTTCATGAAACCCTCCAAGAGTCGCCCAAGCTAAGAAAATATTAGAGGAAATAGCCAAAATCCGATTTTTAAAACAACCATTCGGCCTCCAGCTACTTTCGCTTCTGCGGAAGAATTTCCGCCTCCGCAGTCCCGCTTTTGCGGACAATCTGCCGCTTCTTTGGTTTCCCCTAGGCCGCCATTTTTTGCTTCTGTGACATAACTTCCGCTGATGCGGTCCCGCTTCTGCGAAACCCTGACCGCATCTGCGGCCCTCCCTAGGCTGCTAATTTTCGCTTCTGCGACACACATTCCGCAGATGCGGTCCTGCTTCTGCGGAACCTTGACCGCATCTGCGGTCCACGAGCCCCTAGCCAAAAATCTGCTTCTGCGGCTCTTTTTCTGCTTCTGCGAGGTTGCTTATGCGGTTAATCTACCGCAGAAGCGGTTATACCAGCAACCAGACCATCAGCTATCCAAAAATTCCAAGTTTCGATCCGTTGATCACCCGAGGCCCCCGGGACCTCAACCAAACCTACCAACAATTCCCAAAATACATTACGGACTTGCTCGAGGCCTCAAATCACATCAAATAACGCTAAAATCATGAATCAACCTCCAATCCAAGCTTTATGAACTTTAGAACTTCCAACTTCTACTTTCGATGCTTAAACCTATCAAATCACGTCAGATTGACCTAAAATTTTGCGCACAAGTCATAATCGACATTACGGACCTACTCCAACTTTTGGAATCGGAATCCGACCCCGATATCAAAAAGTCCACTTCCGGTCAAACTTCTTAAAACCTTCAATTTTCTATCTTTGGCCAAATGACTTCAAAATGACCTACGGACCTGCGAATTCACTTCCGATCGCGCTCCCAACTCCAGAATCACCATACGGAGCTATTCACAGTCTCGAAATCTCAAACAGACATCGATAACACTGAAATGCACTTCAAGCCAAACTTATGAAATTTCTTCTAACATGCTAACTTCCACAATAGGCGCCAAAACGCTTCCGGGTTATCCAAAACCCGAAACGAGCATACGCCCAAGTCCGAAATCATCATACGAACCTGCTGGAACCTTCAGATCCTGATTCCAAAGTCAATTACTCAAAAATCCCATCCTAGCTAATTCTTTCAACTTTAAGCTTCCGAAAATGAGAATTCTCTTCCCAAATCAACTCCAAACTTTCCGAAACTCAATTCCGACCATGCGTACAAGTCGTAATACCTGAATTTAAGCTGCTCATGGCCTCAGACTGTTGAACGACGCGCTAGGGCTCAAAACGACCGGTCGGGTCGTTACATAAAAAGCTCCAAAACTCGCCCAAGTCAAGAGAACAATGGGTGAAATGAACCCAAATCCCAATTTTTAAACATTCTGCCCAGCTTAGGTCTGCCTTTTTTCGCGTTCACGGCCTGTTTCTCGCGTTCGCGAAGGCCAGTTACCCAGCCCCTTTGCGTTCACGTACTAGGCCTCTCGTTCTTGTAGGCCAATGACCCCAGGCCCTGAAAACTCCTTCTCCGTGTTCGCGACCCCCTGACCTCATTCGCGAAGGCCAGCTGCCCAGACTCATCACGTTCGCGTTACCCTCTACGCGTTCGCGTAGACCAAATGGCCTTTGGCCCAGCTCTCCCTTACCTTCTTCGCGTTCGCGTAGCCTTTGTCGCATTTGCGAAGGCTAAGCTCAGCAACCACATCTACTCCTCTTCGTGTTCGCGAGACTCCCTTCGCGTTCGCGAAGAAGGAAACCAGATACCAACAACCAGCAACAGTTTTTACCCGAATTCGACCCATTAATCACCCGAAATCTAACTGAAGCCCCCCGGACCCCAACCAATCATACCAACTAGTCCCAAAATATATTATGGACTTTCTCGAGGCCTCAAACCACATCAAACAATATTAAAATCATGAATTGACCTCCAATCCAAGTTTTATGAACTTTGAATTTCAAACTTCTACTTTCGATGCTTAAACCTATCAAATCAAGTCCGATTGACCTCAAATTTTGCACGCAAGTCATATTCGACATTACGGACCTACTCGAACTTTCAGAATTTGATTCTGACCCCGATATCAAAAAGTCCAATTCCGGTCAAACTTCTCAAAAACCTTCAAATTTCTATCTTTAGTCAAACGGCTCCAAAATGCTCCACGGACCTCCGAATTCACTTCCGATCGCGCTCTCAACTTCAGAATCACCATACGGAGCTACTCCCAGATTCGGAATTCCATACGGACATTGATAACACTGAAATGCACTTCAACCCAAACTTATGAAATTTCTTCCAAAATGCTAACTTCCACAATAGGCGCCAAAACGCTCCCGGGTTATCCAAAACCCAACCCGGACATACGCCCAAGTCCGAAATCATCATACGAATCTGCTGGAACCTTCAGATCCCGATTCCGAGTTCGTTTACTCAAAAATCCAATCTTGGTTAATTCTTTTAACTTTAAGCTTCCGAAATGAGAATTCTCTTTCCAAATCAACTCCGAACTTCCCGAAATTCAATTCCGACCACGCGTACAAGTCATAATACCTGAAATGAAGCTGCTCATGGCCTCAGACTACTGAACGACGCGCTAGAGCTCAAAACAACCGGTCGGGTCGTTACATCTTCTCTCTTGCTCCCTACATTTTTGTCTATTTTCTTGTTTTATATTATTACTTTGAGTTAAGTTTTGCAACAAATAAAAGATAATTAAAAAGTATTTAAATGAAAATATCTATATCTATATATATTATTATAAAAATAGAAACCTAAAAAGTAAAAGTTTAAATTACCAAAATGTCCTTCTAACTAACCTAAATATTTTATAAAAATATTAAAAATACAAAAAAACTCTTCATACCCCTTCATTAAAAGTCACAACTATTCCATTTCTTCTCCATTCCTACTCTGTCTAATAGCCTGTTTGGCCAAGCTGGAGAAATCAGCTTATTTTGAGAAGTGCTTTTTTTAAAAGTGCTTTTGAAAAAAGTACTTTTGGGGAGAAGCAGTTTGTGTTTGGCTAATCAGTCTGAAAAGCACTTTTGAGAAATAATTTGTGTTTGGCCAAGCTTTTTAGAAAGTGCTTTTAAGTGTCAAATTACGAATAAGGACATGAATAGATTTACTTAATAATTAATATTATAAGTAAATAAATAATCTAAAAATTTTGCTATTACATGCAATAATTAAAAAAATATATTTTATTTAAGTAAAATATAAAAATAAAATTAAAAAGTACTTAATTCTTTTAATATAAGTTAAATATATTAAAATTCCTTCAACAAATATAAAAGCATTCACCCCTAAAGTCACTATATATTAGAAAGTTTTCCTAAAAATAAGAAGAAATATTTATAAATTAATATCCTAAGTATTAGGTTTAAGGGTTATTTTGGTATATACAATATTTAGTTAGGGGTATTTTAGGTAAGAAGAAAAATCAAAACTGCTTCTGCTTCTGCTTCTGGAAAGAAGCTACTTTTTTCTGCTTCTCTGAAACTGCTTCTGCTTCTTCCCAAAAGCACTTTTTTTTCCTAAATAAGCTTGGTCAAACACCTCAAGTTAGAAAAAAAAAGTATTTTTGGGAAAAAAAGCACTTCTTACCTCTGGATAAGCTTGGCCAAAAAGGCTATAATTCGTACAAGGCATCTTTTTAATCATTTTTCATTCCGCCCGTTGGTTCTTCAAACAAGAGAAACAAGAAAGATGTTTGAGAATGTTTATTCAATACTAGTTTTGCTTTGGGTCTAAAGATCCGTTTATATTGGCTGCACTATTACACCTTATACTTCTTACGATGATTGATACATTTATTCTTAATAGGTACATAAATAATTATTTACTTAAGCAATTTGGCCAATTCACAAGTGGAATCTCGCCCTGTTTTCCTTGTGATTGTACAACCTAACTTAATAATTCTTTCCCTTGATATTTCATGCAACTGATTTTTCCTATTTCCATGTGCTCATTTTCAACAGATCAAGTGTTGTGCTTGAAGGATGAATGCAGGAAAAATCTCTCATTAGTCAGAATGATATATAGAATAGATTAGGCAGATGCATACGTTAAAGATATATATACAATTAGTAAGACTGCTGTTTAACCTTAAAATTGGATAACAATAAAATTTATAAGTGGTTTTAAGGATACGTGATTTCACTTGGCACAAACTATAAAATATAAAAATTATTGTTAGGAATTACAGTAAAATAAAGCAAACCAATGTGATGAACAACTGTGGCCCTCAAGCTAATCGCCCTCGAACCAACTGAGTATACTATTGAAAGTATGAACTAAACAACAGAACTTGCATGAGAGAAAAATGTAATATATTGCTTGGTTATGCATGAGTAATGATGATTACAAAATGATTGGTACCCCCTTTATATAGCAGAGGAGTTCTATTTATGGTACTCCCAAACTCGGAATTCCATACGTACATTGATAACACTGAAATGCACTTCAACCCAAACTTATGAAATTTTTTGCAAAATGCTAACTTCCACAATAGGCGCCAAAATGCTCCCGGGTTATCCAAAACCCGACCCGGAGATACGCCCAAGTCCGAAATCATCATACGAACCTGCTGCAACCTTCAGATCCCGATTCCGAGGTCGTTTACTCAAAAATCCAATCCTAGTTAATTCTTTCAATTTTGAGCTTCCGAAGTGAGAATTCTCTTTCCAAATTAACTCCGAACTTCCAGAAATTCAATTTCGACCACGCGTACAAGTCATAATACCTGAAATGAAACTGCTCATGACTTCAGACTTCTGAACGATGGGCTAGAGCTCAAAACAACCGATCGGGTCGTTACATTCTCTCCCACTTAAACGTACGTTCGTCCTCGAACGTGCTGAGAACTACGCTGAAGTAGTATGAAATTACTGTTTAACACCCCCTGCACCTTCCCGTGCAACCACAACTCAGTTGAGCACATTAGCTCGATCAATTCTGAAGATATTTCTTTTTATTCAAGCAAATAAGCCTTAGAGCCAAATTCCAACATCCGAAATTCTCTGCCAGGATTGTTCAAACATAAGCTCACCGTATCAATAATTACACGTAGCACCGAAACATGACTGCATACCTTAGCTGAATTCACAACTTGCACCACTTTACTCACAGGGCCGCAATAACATTCTCTGATCAAATTAATCGAAATTCCATGAATCTGATGCTCTCATTGCACCTCATGACCTACATAGGTCTTGCTCTAGTTCATACAATACCGCCATGATGGAAGAGATGTGTAGAGATTCATAACCGACTGCCGAATCAACACATCATTGGGTCTATACTCCTGACAAGAACCATCACCTCCTTCTGAATCTAATAATGGCCTTAGTTCCTTAATATACTTCATATAGTCAGATTGCACAGATCCTAAATTCAATGATCTCGTCTCACCCAGTACAAACTGCTCAGGCAATAAGCTACCTCGGACATAATTGAAAGTCTCATATGATGCCACCATGTGCCAATAGGCTACCAATTCGAACGCGATACAATGAAAACGATCTCTGAAAAAGGAAATCCAATTACCCTGCTCGCGAATCACACATGCGACGGGGGCACATACTACACAGACACCCCAATCGCGAATCATACATGCGACGTGGGCTCACAGCTAATACGAGCTTCCCTCTAAAAAATAGGAAATGAAACACAAAGAAACATATATAGGGAACTATACTCAACATCACACTGTTGCGGTGTGCAACCCGATCCAAACAATATACTCATGGTGGCGTGCCACCCGATCCACACATAGAACTCATATAAGGAGATATACATCGAGCTAAATTGCTCATTACATCAAGATTTTGAATATCGGTCACAAGCACGCTAGGTGTATAATTCCATCCCTGGGGAGACATATAGTGACATAAGCTACAACTCAAGAAAAACTAAGGTGCGATATATAATCTGGATCTCAAGAGCCATTCTGCTCACATAACATCATTTCTACGCAAAACTTTAACACATAAGCAATTTCCTAAGACATCTCACAACTCACAGGGCGCAATGTATCATTACGTGAAATATCTGACAACGAGATAACACCCTGACTACTCCTCCATAAGGAGCGCATTACTGAAATGAACACGTTTGGCCTGATATAGAGCCCATATTCATATTTAAATCCATCCAGGGACCTCAAGCTCTTTCTGATTGTACTGTATCAGGCCAATAACCTTTCAAAGGTTTATAACAACTCCCCTTTCTCTCATAACACATAAGAACAACCATCATAACCTGAGTAATCATCCACGATCCGCAACCCAATAAACCGAGTGCCCTCCAGACATAAGTTCTCATATTAAAGATACCACCACGATCTCCATACTTGGTTTAATTCCCCAACCAATCAAGTGACTACATGTCACACTTATACAACATTCCCGTGGAACACGCCCCCACGACCTTTCGTAATAGATAACAAGTCTGTATATCCATACCACCGACCGCACTAATGCTGAAAAGCGATTAAGAATCTATAACCAGGATGCAAAGCCTCCTTCACAAATACCGATTTCAGGTGACGCTGAAAACGATACCAACTTACTTTAAACATCGAAACTACTTTCCTGCTCTTACAAGATCGTGACATTCTCTTCAACGCGGAACTGTAACCTTGATCCTCACTTCAAATTTCATACTGCTCACTACACCCAACACGCCAATATACGATATAACACGATTCCCATTATAACTCTGGGACCACCAATAGATTAACACTTCATCATATAAAAATCTTCCACTTAACTCACTCCAGAAGAACCATTGCGACACACAGGTGAATTCTCATAATCGTAGAATACGCTAAATCTCTAAGTAGTGGTCTTAAGCCACCATAGCCTTTCCGGGATCCGGCTACACGTAATAGGCCATAACACTAGGATACTTCTGAATAACATTGATTACAGCGGCCGACGAGCCTCACACGCACTGACAAAACTCATTTGCATAACTTGATCACGTTGAAGGAACTGATCACTACCACCAACATGCAATTTTAACTATGGCTAACCAATATATCCTTGATTGCCTTAGAAATAATAATAACTCCATTCAACACATAGCATACTCCATCCACACTCATATCGAGTGACCTTAACTCACGAGACCATGCCGTCTCAAATACCACGAACTATTTCATACCTTCCTTGTGCGCATATTCGCGTCTCGACTGGCATATCCATTCTGATAATTCCTCTACGAATTCGAAGTCTTTCCCTTCTTTTCTTCTCAATGCTACACTGCAAATCAAAACATCATAGAACATTTTGAGCCTCTTGTCATAAGCTGCTTCACAAGCCCGATTCTTAAACACATTGCGGGCTTGAATCCTCAGGCACCGCATTTTTAACATTTGAATTTACTAGGACCGTCATTGAGAGCCACCCGCTCTGACTTGGCCCAAATATTATCAAGTCCATGATTCTTCTAGCACAAACATACCCTCTCGACGGAGCATCCGGCAGAATAACTTCCCTTGAAACCCACGTTTATACAAGGCATAAATCCTGAACCTTTCTCCAAGTCTGCACATGAGCCAATAAGGATAACCATAGTACACATTTAACAATTCCTTTGCTCAATTTACCACTTATGTTCTTTTTTGTAGCTGAAGTAACCCATCAATATGCTAATAATCAGAAACTCCGCAAGTAGTCCACCAGGACATCCTTAATCACAGGCAGTAGGACTCTCCCACTTAGCCTGAAGCCATTATAACACAAATTCTGGAATTCACCGCGATTCTTAATCTCTTATTGACATAGCATCGCGCAATCAACCACTAAAATTCTCGGAATCCTTCTGTGAAACCTCCTTTTTATATTCTGAAGCATCAAACTTATTCGCACGACCGATCTCTTTGTTGTATAAACAATAGAATTCTTCGCATAAGCTTCGCCAACCATACGACCGCTAACCTGCTCATAGGGAATAGACCACCTGTGGGAAATCACTTCCCGACATCTTCCAACGCTGCTGCACGGGTTGCAATCACTACGACATCAATAAACTATCCTGAATCCGAGCTCACTCTCGAACTGCACAAGTCCATTCACCCCTCGTGGACGTCAATTAAATGTGCGGCAACATCCTTCCAATTCAAAGTTATGTTGTATCTTTCTTCGTTTCAGGCAGCTCCCTTCCGTTATATCAAATCTCCTACCGCATAATAGCTCATACTTCAAATTAGATCTGAAGGCTCCAATCATCAATCACAAAAAATTCCCAAGTCGTTCCAAACTCTCCTTAAGGTGCGTAGTCATCCTAGCACCAAGCCCATATGCAACTCTGACACTCTCCCACTTTGGGAAAATCGCTTCTTTAATCAACTACTCAACCTGCACTTCTTATACCTGGCCTTCTAGAAGTTTTAAACACCGCCTGACACTTCACGCATGTCCTTCCTCATACTTTGCTACTCAATCGTTGTTTTGAATAAAATATATCTTCGTGGCACTTGAACCCAGAATTGCTGCTATCCTTAAACCTTTCCGAAGATCATATTCCTCAAACCGTCGACCTTAGGAACACTGATCCAATCCTGAACTACCGCACCCTGCGATATCTGACAGCCACATTTTCAATACTATTTCACAATAGGTTGCCCTAAAGGCGAATTGTAGAAGGTCATAACACCAGCGAACTTAGTACGTTCAATTAGGACAATGACACCCCATCATAGAAGAAAGCTCCACCACGCTCACAAATACCAAGTCTCATTACTCCACCCGCCTACATCTGACCATTCTTAGTCCGATTGCCTTTCCCCTGCCATGAATAAAATAGTGAATCTCTAGATTATGCACTGAGTCAACTTCCATTCAAGTCATTCACCGCCCCGACACGTAGGAAAATGTCCTACCATCATATCAATACTACGGAACAATAGTTTATAGCATCATGGCAACTTGTGCCTAGCCTCAGAGCTCTCAGAAGTACCGTTACTGAGCTGAAAATGACAGAATATCCTTCTACAAGGCGACGATAATAGCTCAGACAAATATACAAGGAGAAACACCCTGCACTACATCGGTAGTACCAAAACAATTCTTCAATTCTCGATTTATAAGAAGTGGTTCGCGTCTCACATGATTGAATAGGAATGAATTAAAGGCATACGCCTCCAAGGGTCAATTCGCACAATAAGGAATTAAGAAGGGAGGTACTCCTAACAGTCCTGCAGCCTCCCGAGGATAAGTACAGACGTCTCCGTACCGATCCGCAGGATTTTACTAGACTTGCTCATGACTCGTGAGACCCTAGGAACCTAGTGCTCTGATACCATGTTGTCACGACCCAAAATCCACTAAGGGTCGGGATGGCGCCGGACACTGCTGTCAAGCAAGTCAACCAAATTACTTGATGAAGTTCTCATTTTTAACAATCTTGAAAACTAAGATTTTCCTCCAATTTTCATAAGTAAAAAGATAACCGCTTCAATTCAAATTAAATAATAAGCAATTAGTGCAAAATATTTCAAAACAATCCCAGAATCTAGTGTCCTAAATGCATGAGCAATTACTAAGAAGAAAATAAAATACAACAACTTTCCGGAATACAATATTGGATAGAAAATAATTACAGAAAACTGAAGGAGACTTTGATGGCTGCGGTTTGCCTCAAGAAGTGCAACTCACCTAAGTCTCCGTATCAACCATGCTGCTATGCCCAGTAGGCAACTAGAGATGCATGTGCCTGTGCAACAAAAATGCACAGAAGTGTAGTATGACTATGAAAATAACGTGTACTCAATGAGTATCCCATCTAATCTCGAAGAAATAGAGACGAGATGGTCGACCTTGACACTTACTAGAGGTCCAATAATAACATATTATTAATGCGAATAATCATGGATTTATTAAGAATGACGGTAATTTTAAATAAACCACGAACAAGTAAAAGTCCCTTTTTATGCTGAAGGTCTCCGGATTCATAATCCATTAGTTTCCAATTATCTAAAGTCAAGCAATACAAGCATGCGCAAATCATGCTGAGGCGTACGGCCCGGTCTAACAGAAAATAAATTGTGCACTGCCAAGGGTCGAATGACGCGAACCATAGATGCATCTATTACCCCGCTCACAAACTATCCATGCGATGCGGTCAACATAAAATAAACAATCACCCTGCTTGCGAATCATACGTGCGACGCAGGTACACATAGAAAAACATGCTCAGATAGCCAATTAAGAATTTATCCAGATAAAAGTCACTTCTCTTTTAACAATTTAAGAAAATAAGTTTAATCATTTTTTAAATCCATTTACTGATTTGATGTGATTTAAGCAATTTGAGCTGTCAAGAAGTTTGCAGTTAATCCAAGTATAGCATGCTCTTGGGTCCTAGACTACCCAGACAATAGCATAATAGAAGCTACGCACGGACTCTCATCACCTCGTGTGTACGTAGCCCCCCCACAAATAGAAGCACATAACCAATTAACTCGCTTATGGGGACAATTCCCTCTTACAAGGTTAGAAAGAAGACTCACCTCACTTTGAAGTTCCAAAACCGGCATTCCACGCTTTTTCGAAGACTTGAATCGATGTTAAATACTCCAAAACTAGCCAATGATCATGCAAATTCATTAATATATGATAAAATACTCATATTAATCCAATTTATAACAATTCCTAACCCCGATCGTAAAGTTGACAAAAATGCCCTCGGGCCCACGTGCCCTGATTTTCAAAATTTTCGAAGAATAAGTTTACTCATAGCTTCACGAACCCAAATATATAATTTTCTCTAAATTCCATACCCAAAATCGGGGTCAAAATCCAAGAATACTAATTTTCTAGGTTTTTTCCTCAAACCCTAAGTTTTCTATAATTTCCATGTCTAAATCCATATATAAACTTTGTATTTAACTCAAAACTAACATAAATTACTTACCTCGTGATGAATGATAGAACACCCTCTTCAAAAGCTCCAAAAATCGCCCAAGCCAAGAGAAAAATGGGTGAAATGAACCCAAATCCCGATTTTTAAATATTCTGCCCAGCCCAGGTCCACCCTTCTTCGCGTTCGCGGCCTGTCTCTTGCATTCGCGAAGGCCAGTTACCCAGCCCCTTCGTGTTTGCATACCAAGACTCGCATTCGTGTAGGCCAATGAACCTAGGCCCAGAAAACTCCTTCTCCGCGTTCGCGACCCGCTGACCTAGTTCGTGAAGGCCAGCTTCCCAGACCCATCGCGTTCATGTTACCCTCTACGTGTTCGCGTAGACCAAATGGCCTTGGGCCCAGCTCTCCTTTACCTTATTCGTGTTCGCGTAGCCTTTGTCGCATTCATGAAAGCTAAACTCAGCAGCCACATCTACTCTTCTTCGCGTTCGTGAGACTCCCTTCGCGTTCCTGAAGAAGGAAACCAGATACCAGCAACCATCAACAGCTTTCTACCCAAATTCAACCCATTAATCACCCGGAATCCACTCGAGGCCCCCAGGACCCCAACCAATCATACCAACTAGTCCCAAAACACATTACGGACTTGCTCGAGGCCTCAAACCACATCAAACAACACTAAAATCATGAATTGACCTCCAATCCAAGTTTTATGAACTTTAGAATTTCAAACTTCTACTTTTGATGCTTAAACCTATCAAATCACGTCCGATTGACCTCAAATTTTGCATGCAAGTCATATTCGACATTACGGACCTACTCCAACTTTCAAAATTCGATTCCGACCCCGATATCAAAAAGTCCACTTCCGGTCAAACTTCTCAAAACCTTCAAATTTCTATCTTTAGCCAAACGACTCCAAAATGCTCCACGGACCTCCGAATTCACTTCCGATCACGCTCCTAACTCCCGAATCACCATACGGAGCTACTCCCATACTCGAAATTCCATACGGATGTGATGATCCGACCCGTCATTCTTATGAATTACTGCTCCGTTTCTCCCATTTTCTGCTTCTTGATGCTTCATTATCAGTCTCTTGTGTGAACGAGTTGACTTGGATGTATTTTAGAAGGAAATGAGACACTTAGTCTCTTTAAGGAAGGCTTATTTTGAAAAAGTCAACTGGATGTTGACTTATGTGTTAGAGGGCTCGGATATGGATTCCGATGATTCGGTTAGCTTCGGGGGATGGTTTGTGACTTAGGAGTGTGATCGGAAGTGATTTTGGAAGTCCGGTGTAGAATTTGGCTTGAATTGGCGATGTTAGTATTTTGGCGAATTCCGGTTGATAGGTGAGATTTTGATCCGAGGGTCGGAATGGAATTCCGAGAGTTGGTGTAGCTTCGTTAGGTGATTTGGGAAGTGTGTGCAAAATTTCAGGTTATTCAGAGGTGATTTGATTGGGTTTTTTATCAAATGCGTGTTTCGGAAGTTTTAGAAGAACTTAGGCTTGAATCCGATGTAAATTTGGTGTTTTGATATTAATTTTGGTGTTTTGAGAGTGCAACTAAGTTAGGATGATCATATGTGATATGTTAGTATGTTTGTATGCGGTCCCGAGGAGCTCGGGAGAGTTTCGGATAGGTTTGGGCTGCGTTGTGCTCGTTTTTCTTATGCTTCGACGTCGTTTCTTCAAGCATAAACGATATCATATTGAACAAATGAGCTCTGATTTCTGTTTTGAATGAAGCATTAGATCCGTATCGTAATTATGGACCCGTAGCAAAAATAATCGTTGAATTTGGACATCGTATGAGGATTTTATGGCCATTTTACCAAGGTTGCCCAGATTTTCATATTAATAACGAAATTGCCCCTGACGGGGTATTAAAAACCTGCACTATTTTCAAATCTTAAAACCTAAATATCTCCTTCATTATAAGATCAAATTGAGTGATTCAAAAGCCTAAATTCATTAGAATTTCACAAGAAATCCATTGGGAGCAGTAAAACGCGTGAACAGTATACCTATAATGAGCAGGTCGAGTTTTCTTCCAATTTTTGAACGGGAAGAAGCTTCTGAGGCGATTTTTAAGAGACAAAATCAGTGGGTATCACAGAGGTAAGTGATTTGATTATTAAAACTCGTTTATGGGTGATTATACGCCATAATTCCAGTATTTAATTCATGAAAAATAGTAGAAAAATAGGATTTTGGGGCCTGAGATTAGGAGACTTTTAGGGGTCGATTTAAGGGATCAAACGGACTTCGATTTTGGTGTTCTTTATATGTACGGAATCGGGAGAAGATGAAGAACACTTTTCTGTAAAAAAATTTGAGTTTCAAGAAGTGGCCCGGGGCTTGGGTTTTGTCAATTCCGAAATTATGTATGTTTTTTGATTATTTTTGATTGGGTATTGATCCTATAGCATAATGTGACGTATTTGTTGTGGTTTTGGTCATATTAGACGTGCGAGGAGGTCAATTTAAGAGGCAAGGGCATAGCGAGCTAGGATTTTAGTCGGCTTGAGGTTAGTAATAGATGTAAATGCTGTGTTGAGGGTTTGAAACCACAAATTTGCACATTGTAGTGCTATGTTGAGGTGACTTGCACGCCGGATAACGGGCGTGGGGTAGAGCACCATCGGGGATCGTGACTTGGTTCGTCCCGGTTAATAAAATTACTACCTAATTGATTGAAGCTTAGTAGATATTCTTATAAAAATGGATTAATTATCATAATTGGGTTTCGTGCCAACTACTTGAATCCTTCAGGGATTGTTTTTACTGGTTTCTTACCATATTTACAAATAATTGAACTCAGTCCTAGTATTTAATACTGTTTTGCAAACTCAACCACTTTTTCTCAATATTTGGAACTTAAATAATATTTCTAATGATGTTTGGGCTGAATATTTTATATGTTATTCTACCCGAGGGGCTTATGTGAATCTGGACTGAGTGTGGGATCGGGCTGCGTGCCGCAGTAGTATTATATTGATATTAATATGAGGTTTAGGGTCTAATGGATGCCACGAGATGGCTTGATGTTGCGCTTGGGCCGTAAGGGGCCCCTCCCGGAGTCTGCACACCCCCAGTGAGCGCCGTCGACGATAAATAAATAGAGCGGGCTGCACGCTGCAGTGGGTACGAGAGAGTACCGTACTATTTGTTGCATTTCTTAATTGATTATCATTCATTTACTTATCTGTTGCAGCATCATTATTTTCATTGGTTTATTGAGTTGATATTATCTGGATTGAACTGCTGTAATTATAGCTTACATTATGCCTATCCAAGATTTCTTACGCTCAGCCTTTATTTATGTTTATTACTCTCTGGGTTGGAAGTACTCACAATACTCCCTGCACCTTGTGTGCAGATCTAGGTGCGCCCACTGAGGCTGAGTGAGGATTTCTCTACCGAGCATCATATCTGGGAGCATCAAGGTAGATGCATGACGTCCGCAGTCCTGATCCTCCCATCTAACCTATTTGCTTTATTTCCGCATTTCTTTAGAGCAATATGTAGTCGGTTGACACCTGTGTATTAGAGGCTCAGACTTGTGATACCGGATTCTTCGGGCTGTGTAGTAATATTTCTACTTGGGTTTTCCGCATGTTTTAACTATATTTCAGAGTTTCAGTATTATGACTTAGTAATTATTTGTGTTAATTGAATCATGAACTATATAAAAAGGGTTAAGTTTGTTGAATTGGCCGAGCTTGCCTAGCAGTATATTGGGCGCCATCACGACCGGGGTTGGGGTCGTGATAAGTTGGTACCAGAGCCTTGGTTACTTAGTCTCGCGAGTCATGAGCCGGCTTAGTAGAGTCTTGTGGATCGGTACGAAGATGTCTGTACTTATCCTCGAGAGGATGCAGAACCTTTAGGAAAACTTCACATTCTTGAATTCTTATCGTGCGTCCTTGATTCAGCTTGAAAAGAAATTCTGAAATTCCTTCTACGTGTTCGTACGTGCGCATGAGCGCTCAGTATCAGATGTGCCTTGATGGCTTGTGATTCCCCGATCGAGGGGTGAGATGTAATCTCTGTGAGTTCATGTTGGGCTAGTATGGATGACTTGAGGCCAGATCTTTACCTATGGCTTGAGAACCGAGATGCTGATTGTGTGAGCAAGTGTTTCGAACTTATATGTTCGATATTGCCCTTATTAGTGGGAGTGACGGCTGGTTAGCTGCGTGGTGAGTATGTTAGTGCTGCGAGATGTATCTTTGTGACTTAGAAGTGATGAGGAAGGCCTATTGGATGATAAAAGAACTATTAGGTGTTTGAATTCCATTGCAATTCGAGGCATAGCCGAGTTATGGGCGCGTGAAGAATCTTTTCATGTTTCCAGTTGAGAGTGAAGTAAAAAGTTTATGTTGCGGTATAAGTTCAGACTCAGGAAGATTAAGCGACTGCGTACAGTTTAGGACGGTGGGAGGTATACAGCAATGTTAACTGATGGTAAAGCAATTGAGTCATCTCCTGCGAAGAGTTTTAGGGTCGTGTGACCCTTATGTGAATAATAGAAGATCTCATGTGCAAGTGAATTGTAAGTATTGATGTTCAAAATTTTGGGTCACTTAAGAGAGTGATTTTAACTGTTGCGAGATCAGCCGAAGAGTTAAAAGTACTAGATGAAATGTGTTTACACAAGCTTACAGAGGATTTGAGTTTAATCTCACTACGGTATTAAGGCAGCAGTGGAGTATATGCGTTATGAGTATTGTGTGTTCTGATCTATGGCTTCGAGCCAAGTTGGGGAGCTTACTATTGGTTAGCTGATTGTACGGTTGTGTGCTATGCTGGTTCCGATTTGAGGCATGCTGGCAAATCAGTGCTGGAACTAAAAATTGAGCCGAGAATGGCACGAGTGAAGGAAAATTTTGAAAAAGGTTATATGGTGCTTCGTAGATGTGTGAAAATAATAGGATGTCTTGATCTGTTTTTGGTAAAGAATGCTCAGTTTATAGAGAAGGAAGATTCTTGTTTGTATTGGGATGAGGTCGTATCCTGCGGTGTCAAAGTGCTAAAGTAGTAGCTACGCACGGACTCTCATCACTTGGTGCGTACGTAGCCACCGTATTTAGCAATAATTATTCATTCATAAATCCTATGGGGACAATTCCCTCTTACAAGGTAAGAAAGGAGACTCACCTCGCTTCGAAGCGCACTTCCAATATCAAGAACAAGCCCAAACCCTCAATTCGTAGCCGAACGAGCACAAACTAATTAAAATAAAGTAAGAACTAGTCAATAAAGGCTTACAAGGTAGAATTCTAACTATTTAAGTGATTTCCCAACCTTTCCCATAAGTTTCCTAAATTCCGACCCTGGGCCCACGTGCCCGGATCCCGAGATTTTTTGAAGGAAGTTGTTCTCTATCACCTAATGATCACAAATATATGATTTCTAGTTCATTACATGGCAAATTACATGATTAAATCCTAGTTTTATTAAAACCCTAGGTCTAGCTCTAACCCTTGATTTTTGCTCAATTTTTAGTGTTTAATCTACCTAATACACATGTATTTAAGATAAGGATGAAGGTAAATTACTTACCTTACCAAGCTATGTGGAAACCCTCTCTTGGAAGCACCCAAATCACCTAAGTGTGGAGTGATAAATGATAAAAATGGCTTTGGGTTCGAATTAAATGAACCCATCTGCCCAGCTATTTCCGCTTCTGCGGTGGGATTTCCGCTTCTGCGGAAATGGGCCGCTTCTGCGGAAATGGGTCGCTTCTGCGGTTCTGGCCCAAGATGGCTGGACCGCTTCTGCGGTCGAAGTACCGTATATGCGGAACCGCTTATGCCATTCCATGACCGCTTCTGCAATTTTTCCCCTGGGCTGCATTGGACGCTTCTGCGGAGTCCTGACCGCATCTGCAGTCCCGCTTCTGCGGTCCAAGAACTGCACATGCGGTTCTGACAGGAGCAGCAGACTTCAGTCCATTTTCAAGTTCTAACTTCACTCGAGCCTCGCTCGTTTGATGCTCGGGGCTCCCGTGCCCCGCCCAAACATACCGACTAGTCTGAAATCACGAGGCGGACCTGCTCGAACCCTCGAAACACTCAAAACAATGCTAAATCGAGGAATCAAACCACAAAACCAAATGAACCAAATCATTGAACTTCAAGTTCTTAATTTTCTTCTCAAAACGCCCTTAAACTACTCGGATTGACACAAAATTGCACGGGTAGGTCTTAACTGATATTTCGGATATGTACCAAGTTTCGAAATCAAAATCCGAGCCCAATACCTAGGAAAAAAAGGATTTCTTAGTTTATTTAAATCTTTAAAACTTCAATTTAACAATTTTACAGAAAAATTCATTACTCGGGCGAGGAACCTCGGAATTCAATTCCGGACATATGCCCAAGTCCCATATTTTCCCACAGACCCTCCGGGATCATCAAATCACTATCGGGTCCGTTTCACAAGAAAGTTGATCGAAGTCAAACTTGGCCTTTTTGAAAAACTTAAATAAGCAAATGGACATATTCTTACTCAAAACTCTTCCAACTTCCGAACTACCCGTCCCCGCAAGTCATAAATTAGTTCAAGAAAGTGCGGGATGTTTTATTTAAGGGAACGGGGTTCTAAAACGCAAAATGACCTGTCAGGTTGTTACATTCTCCACCTCTTAAACAAACGTTCGTCCTCGAACGGACATAGAAAAGTACCTAGACTGCTGAATAAGTGGGGTTATCTGCTCCGCATGTCCTCCTCGGACTCCCAGGTTGCCTCCTCAACTGGTTGGCCCCTCCACTGGACCCTCACCGCAGAAATCCTCTTGGACCTCAACTGGCAATCCTTTCTGTCAATAATGGCAACTAGCTCCTCCTCGTTGGCATGATACTTCCGAAGCATTGATACATGAAAGACTGGATGAACTCCCGATAAACTGGGAGGTAAAGCAAGCTCATAGGCAACCTCCCCAACTCGCCTCAACACCTCAAAGGGACCAATAAACCTTAGGCTTAGCTTGCCCTTCTTCCCGAACCTCATAATGCCCTTCATTGGCGAGACTTTCAAGAGAACCTTCTCGCCAATCATGAATGATACATCACGTGCCTTCTGATCCGCGTAACTCTTCTTTCTGGACTGAGCTGTGTGGAGCCTCTCCTTAATCAACTTTACCTTATCCAAGGCATCCTGTACCAAATCTGTACCAAGTAACTTAGCCTCACCAGGCTCAAACCACCCGATAGGAGAACTCACAATATAGCCTTGTAGTCATCGATGATAAATAGGATATTGGCAATGGAAAATAGCAATAGCATTTTTTTTATGGATAAGGATAGGGGGTCTATTGGGCAGCTGTTTAGTGTATAAGTAATTCTTTAGTGGTCGCACCGAAAGTACGGTGGAGGTTGGTTGAAGACAACACCGACCATATAACGCCTCATACGGGGCCATCTCTATGTTGGAATGATAGATGTTATTGTATGCAAACTCTACTGAGGGCAAGAACTAAGCCCATTTCCTTCCAAAGTCAATCACACATGCTCTAAGCATATCCTCAAAAATCTGAACTGTCCGCTCCGACTGCCCGTCGGTCTGAGGATGGAATGCCGTGCTAAGCTCTACGCGGGTCCCCAACTCACTCCGAACAGCTCTCCAGAAATGGGAAGTGAACTGAGGTCCTCTGTCTGATATGATGGAAACCGGCACACCTTGCAACCTAACTATCTCCCGAATGTAAATCTGAGCATATCTCTCCGCTGTATAAGTAGTTGCCACTGGAATGAAGTGGGCCGACTTGGTTAACCTATCCATAATAACCCACACTGAATCAACTTCCCGCAAAGTCCACGGCAACCCAAATCCATGGTGATGCGCTCCCACTTCCATTTCGGAATAGGCATCTGCTGAAGTAGGTCACCTGGCCTCTAGTGCTCATACTTGACCTGCTGGCAATTCAAACATCTAGCCACATACTCCACGATGTCCTTATTCATCCTCCACCACCAGTAATGCTGCCTCAAGTCACGAGACATCTTCGTGGCACCCGGATGAATGGAGTACCTCGAACTGTGGGCCTCTTCTAGAATCCTCTCTCTCAGGCCATCAACATTAGGAACACATACACGGCCCTGAAGCCGTAACACACCATCCTCGCTAATAGAAATCTCCTTGGCACCTCCCTAAAGTACCGTCTTTCTGAGAACCGCCAAATGTGGATCATCGAACTGTCGGGCCTTAATTTGCCCCAATAACAAAGACTGAGCAACCACACATGCTAGAACTTGGCTGGGCTCCGAAATGTCCAATCTCACAAGTCTGTTAGCTAAAGACTGGATGTCTAAAGCTAATGGTCTCATCTCAGCAGGAATGAATGCCAAGCTACCCATACTCTCCGCCTTTCTGCTCAAGGCATCCGCGACCACATTCGCCTTACCTGGATGATAAAGGATGGTAGTGTCATAATCCTTTAGTAACTCAAGCCACCTGCGCTGCCTCAAATTAAGATCCCTCTACTTGAACAAATGCTGCAAGCTGCGATGGTCGGTGTAAACCTCACATGACACTCCATACAAATAATGCCTCCATATCTTAAGAGCATGAACAATCGCCGCCAACTATAGATCGTGCACAAGGTAATTCTTCTCGTGAACCTTCAGCTGACATGAATCATATGCAATAACTCGCCCCTCCTGCATCAATACAAATCCCAAGCCAACGCGAGAAGCGTCGCAATATACCTTATACATCCCTGCACCATAACGCAACACAAGAACTGGTGCTGTAGTCAAAGTTGTCTTGAGCTTCTGGAAGCTCTCCTCACAATCATCGGACCAACAGAAAGGAGCACCCTTTTGGGTCAATCTGGCCAGAGGTGATGCAATAGATGAAAAGCCCTGTACAAATTGCCGGTAGTAACCTGCCAACCCCAGGAAACTCCTGATCTCGATCACTGAAGTAGGACGTGGCCAACTCTGAACTGCCTCAATCTTCTTGGGATCCACTTTAATACCCTCCCCTGACACTACATGCCCCAAGAATACCACTGACTTTAGCCAAAACTCACACTTGGAGAACTTAGCATAAAGTTGCTGCTCTCGCAAGGTTTGAAGCACTACTCTCAAATGCTGCTCGTGCTCTCCCAAGCTACGTGAGTATATCAAGATGTCGTCAATGAAGACGATAATAAATGAATCAATATAAGGCCTGCACACCCTGTTCATCAAGTCCATAAATGTCGCTGGAGCATTAGTCAAGCCAAATGACATCACTAGAAACTCATAGTGGCCATATCTAGTCCTGAATGCAGTCTTCGGAACATCTGAATCCTGAATCATCAGCTGATGATACCCAGACCTTAAGTCAATCTTAGAGAACACCCTAGCACCCTGCAGCTGGTCAAACAAATCATTAATACGGGGCAATGGATACTTGTTCTTGATGGTGACTTTGTTCAACTGGCGGTAATCAATGCACATCCGCATAGTCCCATCCTTCTTCTTCACAAATAGCACTGTTGCACCCCAAGTCGATACACTAGGCCTAACAAACCCTTTTGCTAACAACTCCTCCAATAGCTCCTTCAGCTCCTTAGGAGCCATACCGTACGGTGGGATAGATATAGGCTGAGTGCCTGGAGCCAAATCAATACAGAAATCAATATCACAATCCGGACGCATACCAGGAAGGTCAGAAGGAAAAACATCGATGAACTCTCAGACTACTGGCACTGAATCAATCGTTGGAGACTCTGCGGTGGTGTCTCGCACATAAGCTAAATAAGCCAAACACCCTTTCTCAACCATGCGCTGAGCCTTCAGGAAAGAAATAACCCTGCTAGGCATATCAACTATGGAACCCTTCCACTCTAATCTCGGCAATCCTGGCATTGCTAGAGAAACAGTCTTGGCATGGCAATCTAGAACGGCGTGATATGGAGATAACCAATCCATGCCCAGGATAACCTCAAAATCGATCATATCGAGCAACATAAGATCTGCTCTAGTCTCAAAACCACAGAAAGTAACCACACAAGACTGGTAGATCCGGTCCACTACCAAAGAATCACCCACGGGAGTGGACACATGAATAGGAATATCCAAAGGCTCAGGAGAAATGACCAGGAATTGAGCAAACAGAGATGACACATATGAATAAGTAGACCCCGGATCAAATAATATTGAAGCATCCCTACCGCTGAAGGAAATAATACATGTGATGACGACATCTAAGGCCAATGCATCTGGCCTGGCTGGAAGAGCATAGAACCTAGCTGGAGCACCGGCTCGCTGGCCTCCACCTGTCTGAGCAATAGCGGGCTGGCCTCTACGCGTCTGACCTCCACCTCTGGGACGGCCTCTACCAGTCTGTCCTCCACCTTCAGGTGGCTGGGCTGCTAGTGCTGGAGTCATGGGCTGCTGCCCCTACTGCACTTGTCACGCCCCAAAATCCGAGGAGCGCGACCGGCGCTCAACCGAGTAAACCCGACTGAGCAAGCCTGCTATGTTTCCTTCTACCCAAACTAGTTCATAAACAAAGAGAGGATATTATCCCATTTAGTTTTCAAAATATTACAAGTTTACAAATTTAATGAAAAACATGCTTGTCAAGTATCAACATTTCTAGCCCGGACTCCCAACATCAACTTCCACCCACAATAGTCTACGGAGCCTCTAGATACATGATAAGAGTAATAGAGAAATACCGGTAACAAGGCTCCGGCTATACCTCAAAATGTATTAAAAAAAACAAAAGGAACAAAAGATACATGACATGACCCCGAGATGGAGTGGGACTCACCAACACAGCTGAATAAAAGTAGAGGAGGTGCTACCGCCGGTGGACTGGAGTACCTGCTGTAGAACCACCTACAATCATAACACGATTGTAGCGCCCCCGGCAAAAGGGACGTTAGTGCCGTCGAATAGCACTAGTATGTAAGGCTAAAAGTACTATTTCAGAGTAGAATATCCATACAAGCAAAGAATTCACAAACAATAAGTCAAGATCAACAATATTCTAACACCCAATTATGAAACATGTTGGTCCTCTACTTTATGAAAATAATATATATACTTTTTGTTTGGTTGGGAGATCTCTAGCACCGATATAAGATTTACCACCGTCTTTGATAGCACGGAGTCCGATCACGACCCGATCGGCTAAGTCATCCCTTTTCAGAGACATATACCAAATCACAAATTTCCAGTTTTTGATTTCCCAGGTATCAAATTTCCAAATTTATTGATTTCCAGCACTATACCACCATGTGTGCGGCATGGCGTCCGATCACGGCCCGATCGGCTAAGCTGCCTTCCCACATATGCCGTGTGGGTTGGCGTTACCAAATTCCAATGTTGCCAAGATCATCCCAGTTAAGGGGAATAAGCCCGATGCACCCCTACACCGGCACGTGTAGTTTCAGGAATGAGTCTTATGACCCATCCTTCCTCGGTGTTGCTAAAGATACTCCCGAAAATATATTTGATTCAATTTAGTATTGCACACAATTGCAGTATAAATACAGGTATACAAGTATGTCATAAACACAACCATGCTTACCTCAATCTCTTTCACAATTTATAGATTTCCATTAGTATTTCCAGTCACCAACAACAACAGTATTTCCTTGGCTCATTTGGACATTCACAAGATTCTTTATTCCTGGCACGATGGCCGTATTAGGTTTTTTTCCACATTTTCATCCCTTTATTTCAAAAGATCACCAACCAACATCAATATACCAAATATTCCGAAAATTTTGTATTTTCAAATCCAACAGAGATAGAATTATCACGCATAAAGGACTCCTCTCAATAGGAATATACCAACCAACAATTATATCACACATTGAGTGGATCGTATCTGTAAGGCAAAGCATTATATAAAACAGCCACTTATGGGCATAGTTCGGGTACAAGACCGTTAAGCCATTATACTTTAGGAAGTTTGCTCATAAGATTTGAGACTATTTTATATTTATTTCACTCTTCCTTATTCGATTCATTTCCATATGTCATTACATCTCATCAACAAGTAGACAAAATCAACCAAGTCATTTAATACACACAATAGCAACTAGGAGCGGTAAACAGAGCAATTCTTCTCACCCAATTAGCATGCTAACTTCCTCTAAGAGGCGACTCGGGACTATACAATTTTTGGTAGGTACCACCCTTAAACTTACAAACAAATATGGAATTTACTTCCGAGAGAGAGAGTTTAGCCTACATACCTCGATTGAGCTTTCCTTAAGTTCTACTATACTCCGAGATTCTTAGCAACGTCAATATCTTTTTGGAACATGACAAATCGAACCACAAATTAGAGAGGTGATCATATTTCTAGTTCATTTAAGAATATTTTCAAACACTAAGTGGGTATCATGCTTTTAAAACTATTTTGTGAAAGATCCTACCATCCCTCATCCCATCCTTAGCTCAAGACCTAACAAAATACTCTTAAGAACTCATGCATGAAAGATATCCACTTCTATCCTCATCAATTACCCTTCTAATGGTCTATCCTAGTTATATCTGGAAATTAAGAGCTTGGATTTTAGACCCTTACCTTTTAGGAAGATGACCAAGGTGCCTTTCTTGAAAAATCTTCAAGGTTTAAGCAAGAAATTATGGAAAAATATTGATGAAGAACTCCCTCTCCCTCTAGGACCCCTTCTCTCTCTCTAAATGTATTAGAAAATATGTCTAAAATGAAGGGTAGGGTGTAATATATCGACATGGGGTCGGGTTATAAAATTAGAAAATTGGAGCCCCGTATCAATTATGTGGTCAAATCTGCGATCGCAGAGTAAACATGCGGTCTGCATATTGGACCGCAGAATTGCTCCAAAAAACTAAATGTTCTGACACGGTCTGCGGCAAGAATGCGGTCCGCATTCATGTTCTGCGGTCGCATAATGCGCCGCAGAATTGACCCCCCAAAATCCCTGAGTAATTTATGCGATGATTATGCGGTCCGCATTTTGATTATGCGACCACATATTGGACCACATTTTAACTTCAATTTTTGACAAATCTTCTGTTACACTCTGCGGTAGGAATGCGGTCCGCATAGCTGATCTGCGACCGCATTCTGGACCGCAGAAATGACAATTTCTGGAAAATTGATTCTTTTGATTTTTAAAGCTTAGATCACTACAAAAGGTCCGAACCGCGGCTCGCAACCTCGCCGCGAAGACTTCTACACATTCCTAAAACAATATTCGGACCTTGACACTATGAGCTACTAGGTTTTAAGCACAAAATTTTTACGGGGCCTTACAGCACTACCTTGCCCCTAAGCCTGGGGCAGGATCTCCTCATGTGACCGGGGTCTCCCTACTCAAAAACAACATGGTGCGGCGACCTGCTACCCTGATGACTGTCCCTGATGACTCGTAGATCCCGTGGGGGGAGCCTGGATAACCGGTGGATGATATGAACTCTCTGGCATAGCACTGAAGTAGGAACCAGAAGAACCTTGAAGACCTGAATACCCACTGGAGGACCCCTGAATAGCTGGCGGGCGGTAAGAACTCTCTGACATGGCACTGAAATAGGGGCGTGCTGGAGCACCCCGGGCGGGAGGTGGTGGTACTGAAGATGGGGGCCTACTGGGCTGACCCCTCCCATACTGACCTCTGCCCCTAGCTGGGGCACCTTTGAACTATCCAAAGAATCTGGCTCTCTTGTCCTGCTGTATCTGCTCTCTACCCCTCTGGCGATACCCCTCAATCCGGCGAGCAATCTTGACCACAAGCTGATACTCTGTACCCATCTCCACCTCTCGGGCCATACCCGATCGAATACTGGGCTGCAACCCGGCGACAAACCTCCACACTCTCTCTGCATCTGTAGGGAGTATCATAAGTGCATGGCGGGATAACTCAGAAAACCTCGCCTTACAGTCGGTCACAGACATCTGACCCTGCTCAAGGTGCTCAAACTGATACCGCAGCTCTTCCCTCTTAGAGGGTGGAATATACCTGTCCAGGAACAACTGTACGAACTGACCCCAGGTGATGGGAGGAGAACCGGCGAGCCTGCCAAGAACATAGGACTACCACCATCTACGGGCCCTTCCCTCAAGCTGAAAAGTAGTGAAGTCGACTCCATGCGACTCCAATATCCTCATGCCGTGTAGTCCGTCCTTACACCTATCCGTGAAGTTCTGAGCATCCTCATGACGCTCATCCCCGAAGACTGGAGGGTGAAGTCTAGTCCATCTTTCTAGTAACTTCTGTGGATTGCAATCCACAGCTGGGCTGGGCTGGGGCACCACTACAGCAACTGGCTGAACCCCATCTGCGGGTAGTGCACCCGAAGTCTGATATACCGCAGCTGCATGACCTGGAGCCTGAGCAGTAGGGGTCTGTGCTCCTCCTCCTGCTTGTGAAGTAGTTAGGTCTGCTGGAAATAAACCAGCCTGAGTCATAGTGTCCATGAACTGTAGCATGCAGCCCATGACCTCCTGAAATCCCGGCACAGTCATGAAATACACCGGAGTAGGCACAGCTGCGGGCACCTCGCCCTGCTCCTCAATAATGGGATCCCTCATAGGATCTGCTGGTGGTGCATCTGGAATAGCTCTAGGACGCCCGCATCCCCTACCACGGGCCGGTGCCTTCCCTCGGCCTCTAGCAATGGGGGGAGCAGCTCCTCCCGGGTCCAGAACGTCGACGGTATGAGTCCTCACCATCTGTGAAAGAATAGAATAGGGAAATTTAGTACACTGACCACTGCACGATAGAAATGAATAAAGAGTAGTTTTTCCTAATACCCTATAGCCTCCCGAAGATAAATACAGACGTCTCCGTACCCATTTTCCATAATAGGTCATGGTGGCGCCCGACGCCATTGTCAGGCCAACCAACGTGGAAGTATAATTAAGTTCTCATTTTACTTTTACCAAAAACTAAGTATAACAGATTTTCAAAGTTAAAGTTAAGGCCAAGAGTGGTAAATAATGTATTAAAATAGTTATACAACCCAAAAATGAATGTCTACTAACGTGTGTGCCAGAATCTGGTGTCACAAGCTACGGGCAACTAGTACAATATACACAAAAGAATGATATACTATCCTACTATCTGAATCAGCATAGACAGAAACAAAAGTACAGAGAAAGACTTCTTCGGCTGCGGATCGGCATGAAAGAGAAGCAACTCACCGTAGAACTCCCAGATGTGCTCACTGATACGCACCAGAATGATGCCCAGATCCACCTGCCTCAAATCCTGTACATTTAAGTACAGAAGCGTAGCATGAGTACATAAACAACATATACAGAATAAGTATCCCATCTAATCTCGAAGAAGTGGAGACGAGAAGTCGACTCGATACTTACTAAGGTCAAATAATATATATAAGCATAATGTGTTCAAATCATGGAAGTCACAAGTATCAACAGTTTATGGAAAATGGCATAAGTCAAGTACCTCACTGCATTAAGTTTACAATTTATCATATTTGGGACAATAGCAAAACGAAGTAAGTGTAAGTTTCCACATAATTAAACATGCGCACATAGTACGAAGGCGACGACCCAAACCACCAAAAATAAATTGTGCACTTGCCGAGGTTCGACGGCGCGCCTATAGATGCATCTATTCATACCGAGGCGATCGGCCCAATCCACAAAATATATGGCAATATCAAGAATACACACAAAGGCACATTTAGAGTCAACTATACCATACAATGTTCAACAAGTGTGCAAGTTGCTTTTATTTTCTTTCAATTCTCTAACGTATCCTAAGTGATCTCTTTAGACAAATAATATAGATATTCTCATAAACAAAGCATGATGTGGGTCCTAAACTACCCGGACAATCAACATAGTAGTAGCTACGCATGGACTCTCGTCACTTGGTGCGTACGTAGCCCCCGCATTTAGCAATAATTATTCATTCATAAATCCTATGGGGACAATTCCCTCGTACAAGGTTAGAAAGGAGAGTCACCTCGCTCCGAAGCGTACTTCCAATATCAAGAACAAGCCCAAACCCTCAATTCGTAGACGAACGAGCACAAACTAATTAAAATAAAGTAAGAACTATTCAATAAAGGCTTACAAGGTTGAATTCTTACTATTTAAGTGATTTCCCAACCTTTCCCACAAGTTTCCTAAATTCCGACCCCGGGCCCACGTGCCCAGATCCCGAGATTTTATGAAGTTGTTCTCTATCACTTAAGGATCACAAATATATGATTTCTAGTTCTTTACATGGTAAATTACATGATTAAATTCTAGTTTTATTAAAACACTAGGTCTAGCTCTAACCCTTGATTTTTGCACAACTTTTAGTGTTTAATCTGCCTAATACACATTTATTTAAGCTAAGGATGAAGGGAAATTACTTACCTTACCAAGCTATGTGGAAACCCTCTCTTGGAAGCACCCAAATCGCCTAAGTGTGGAGTGAGAAATGATAAAAATGGATTTGGGTTCGAATTAAATGAACCCCTCTGCCCAGCTGTTTCCGCTTCTGCGGTGGGATTTCCGCTTCTGCGGAAATGGGCCGCTTCTGCGGAAATGGTCCGCTTCTGCAGTTCTGGCCCAAGATGGCTGGACCGCTTCTGCGGTCGAAGTGCCGCATATGCAGAACCGCTTCTACGGTTCTATGACCGCTTCTACGGTTTTTCCCCTGGGCTGCCTTGACCACTTCTGCGAAGTCCTGACCGCATCTGCGGTCCCGCTTCTGCTGTCCAAGAACCGCAGATGTGGTTATGATGGAAGCAGCAGACTTCAGTCCTTTTTCAAGTTCTAACATCACTCGAGCCTCGCTCGTTTGACGCTCGGGGCTCTCGTGCCCCGCCCGAACATACTGATAAGTCTGAAATCACGAGGCGGACCTACTCGAACCCTCGAAACACTCAAAACAATGCTAAATCGAGGAATCAAACCCCAAAACCAAATGAACCAAATCATTGAACTTCAAGTTCTTATTTTTCTTCCAACGGGTCAAAACACCCTTAAACTACTCGGATTGACACCAAAATTCACAGGTAGGTCTTAACTGATATTTTGGACCTGTACCAAGTTTCAAAATCAAAATCCGAGCCCAATACCTAGGAAAACAATGATTTCTTAGTTTATTTAAATCTTTAGAACTTCAATTTAACAATTTCACAGAAAAATTCATTACTCAGGCTAGGGACCTCGGAATTTGATTCCGGACATACGCCCAGGTCCCATGTTTTTTCACGGACCCTCCAGGATTGTCAAATAATGAATTTGGGTCTATTTCCCAAGAAAGTTGACCGAAGTCAAACTTGGCCTTTTTGAAAATCTTAAAGAAGCAAATGGACATATTCTTACTCAAAACTCTTCCAACTTCCGAACTACCCGTCCCCGCAAGTCATAAATTAGTTCAAGCAAGTGCGGGAAGTTTTATTTAAAGGAACGGGGTTCTAAAATGCAAAACGACCAGTCGGGTCATTACAGTAGATATCGGTGGCTCAGAAGGGAGATAAAAGTTTCATGTTATCCTTGGATGGTATGGTATATATGGCATGTTGTGGAGGACCGTGACTGGCATGTACTAGGTTACCGTTCAGTTCTGAAAAGAAGTTCATAAAACTCGTAGGCAACGGTAGCCTCAGATAATCAAGGAAATGGTACTGCTAATTGGGAGTGATTTGACGAGAGTATATGTCTGAGGAAAGGGAAATGTGATTAATTGATGATACTTCGGTAGTATTGCGACACTTTCTTATTGGATCGACTGGTGGTATTCGGGTTTGCTTGGTGGCACGGAAAAAAAAATTAAGCATCTATCGTGGAATGATTGGGTATTAAAGGTGTGCATGTATTCGCACGCTGAAAATTGGGATCAGGTATGATGATACATGTGCTATATCGAGTTGGAGACTGGGAGTTCTCATGTACAGGCTATGTTGTGGTTGTGGATCGTGTGTATCGACACTGTTTAGCGGCTATCTAGATTTGGAGGCTCGAGTAGATCTTTATTTGCTGGTATGTTAGATTTTGGATGTGATGTTGGGATTCAGGCTGGTTGTCATAGTGTTGTGTGATTCTAAACTATTACGCTATGGGCTTTGACGGAAATGCCACGGGTTGAGTGGCGAGGTACATTGGATTATGTTCTTGCAGAGTGGTTTATATTTCAAAGACCCAGCGGACGGCTGGGAAGGATTGCTTTTCTTAATTGCGCCTTCGTGATGGATATCAGTGCAGAGGTTTCTACTATTGGTTCCGTTCCAGTGTTAAGGGACTTTTCGGATGTGTTTCTTGTGGTCGGGCATGCCACTAGGCGAGGTTGTGGATTTCGATATTGATTTGGTACCGGGAACCATATCGTACGGCTCCGGCAGGAGTTATAGTGGTGGAAGGAGCAGCTTCAGGCTTTCTTGGTAATGAGTTCGTTGGTAGGCCGATGTGGATACGTGTTTAGCTTGAGTTGGCTTGGTTGGCCCCAAACTGTATTGTTGAGGGATAGGTTGATTCGATCGTTATTGAGCTTGTTAGTGATCTGAGGAGAGCTATGAGTTGCTTTTTGGTGTTGTGAGACGTTATGATTTGTTGGTTATGGGCACATGTGGTGCGGTTCTATTGGGGATTCATAGTGAAAATCGAGCGGGAAGAGTAATTGGGTGTTGCTCGGTAAATGGAGTATTGGTTATGACCTATCGGGTTGCGTGGTGTATGTTATTTGTTTCACGTGGGTGCAATGAATTGCTTTGGTTCCAAACATCAAATTGTGCGTGGCTGTCAATTTTGAGCATAGTGACTTGAGGTGTTTTATGTGTAACAGTGTTTGGATAGGGTCGCGCATTGTAGCGAGGCCACGTGGAGATATGACCTTTCGGGGTGGATTCATGTGTTCTATTTCTGCGATGTGAGATGGGGTCTCAGCCTTGTGTTGTGATGGTACTGATGAGCTTGAGGTACAGCTCTTTCTTTTGAGTCATTTTTCATGATTTTAGTATGTTCAGACCGTTTCTTATTGGTGCGCGTATTATGCAAGTTGTGGCTTAGGCCTGTATTGAGGTGTCATTTCACCAGAGTGGTGTGTTGGATTCGAGGTGATCGTTGGGGTTACTAATGAATACGAACGGATTTGATTTTAGCTTGTTAGAAGGATAATATCAAGGTTCGGCTCGGAATCTGCTGTAGTATTAGTCAAAAGGGAAGTGTCTTCAAGAATGGTTGATCTGAGAAATGGTTACGCTTTGTTGCGTGTTTCATTTATCATTAGTAGTATATTGAAGTGTTGGAATAAGACCTTAGTTGATAAGACATTTTCTACTGGTATTCGGGTGTTATGTGCAGCTGCTGTGAATAGAAGTTATCGTTTCGAGTGTTTGAGTTATGTGGCATATCATATAATTGCGCCTGAGGTTGTAGGTATGGGTTATTACAGCTGGTTCGGGCTTATTCTGAATATAGATGTGAGGTTCTGATCATGTGTATCGAAAAAGTGAAATGTGGTTTTATGACTTATGGGCTAGACTGGATTGTGTAACTTTAGTTAAAATGTGTTATCGGACCTATATGAGATAGGGTGACGGGGGATCACCCCCGGGTATATGCTTGGTAAGGTCATTCAGCTATTGGTTGGCTACTAGGACAACTCCGGGTACGCTCGAGGACGAGCGTTTGTTTAAGTTTGGGAGGATGTGACGACCCGACCCGTCGTCTCATGAATTACCGCTTCATTTCTTCTATTTTCTGCTTCTTAATACTTCATTATCAGTCTCTTGTGTGAACAAGTTGCTTTGGATTGATTTTAGAAGGAAATGAGACACTTAGTCTCTTTAAGGAAAGCTTATTTTGGAAAAGTCAACATGATGTTGACCTATGTGTTAGAGGTCTCGGATATGGATTCTGATAATTCGGTTAGCTTCAGGGGATGATTAGTGACTTAGGAGTGTGATCGGAAGTGATTTTGGAAGTTCGGTATAGAATTTGGCTTGAATTGGCGAAGTTAGTATTTTGGCAAATTCCGGTTGATAGGTGAGATTTTGATCCGAGGGTCGGAATGGAATTCTGAGAGTTTTTGTAGCTTCGTTAGGTGATTTGGGATGTGTGTGCAAAATTTCAGGTTATTCAGAGGTGATTTGATTGGGTTTTTGATCAAATGCGTGTTTCGGAAGTTTTAGAAGAACTTAGGCTTGAATCCAATGTAAATTTGGTATTTTTGATGTTAGTTTTGGTGTTTTGAGAGTGAAACTAAGTTTGGACGATCATATATGATGTGTTAGTATATTCGTATGCGGTCCCGAAGAGCTCGGGAGAGTTTCGGATAGGTTTGGGCTGCGTTGTGCTCGTTTTTTTATGCTTCGACGTCGTTTCTTCAAGCATAAATAATATCATATTGAACAAATGAGCTCTGATTACTGTTTTGAATGAAGCATTAGTTCCGTATCGTAATTACGGACCCGTAGCAACAAGAATCGTCGAATTTGGACATCGTATGAGGATTTTATGGCCATTTTACCAAGGTTGCCCAGATTTTCATATTAATGACCAAATTGCCCCTGACGGCGTATTAAAAACCTGCACTATTTGCAAATCTTAAAACTTACATATCTCCTTCATTATAAGATCAAATTGAGTGATTCAAAAGCCTAAATTCATTAGAATTTTACAAGGAAATCCATTGGGAGTAGTAAAAAGCGTGAATAGTATACATATAATGAGCAGGTCGAGTTTTCTTCCAATTATTGAACGGGAAGAAGCTTCAGAGGCTATTTTTAAGAGAGAAAATCAGTGGGTATCACAGAGGTAAGTGATTTGATTATTAAAACTCGTTTATAGGTAATTATAGACCATAATCCCAGCCTTTAATTCATGAAAAAATAATTTAAAAAAAGAATTTTGGGGCCTGAGATTATGAGACCTTTAGGGGTCGATTTGAGGGGTCAAACGGACTCCGATTTTGGTGTTCTTTATATATGCGGAATCGGGAGAAGATGAAGAACACTTTTCTGTAAAAATTTCTGAGTATCGAGAAGTGGGCCCGGAACTCGGGTTGTTTAAATTTCGAAATTATTGATGTTTTTCGATTATTTTCGATTGGGTATTGATCCTATAGCATAATGTGATGTATTCATTGTGGTTTTGGTCAGATTCGACGCGCGAGGAGGTCGATTTAAGAGGCAAGGGTATAGCGAGCTAGGATTTTGGTCGGCTTGAGGTTAGTAATAGATGTAAATGTTGTGTTGAGGGTTTGAAACCCCGAATTTGCACGTTGTAGTGCTATGTTGAGGTGACTTGCACGCCGGATAACGGGCGTGGGGTAGAGCACCGTTGGAAATCGTGACTTGGTCCGTCCCGCTTAGTAAAATTACTACCTAATTAATTGAAGCTTAGTAGATATCCTTATAAAAATGGATTAATTATCATAATTGGGCTTTGTGCCAACTACTTGAATCCTTCAGGGATTTTTTTACTGGTTTCTTACCATATTTACAAATAATTGAACTCAGTCCTAGTATTTAATACTGTTTTGCAAACTCAACCACTTTTTTCTCAAAACTTGGAACTTAAATAATATTTCTAATGAAGTTTGGGCTAAATATTTTTATATGCTATTGTGCCCGAGGGGCTTATGTGATTCTGGACTGAGTGTGGGATCGGGCTGTGCGCCGCAGCAGTATTATATTGATATTGATATGAGGCTTGGGGCCTAATGGATGCCACGAGATGGCTTGATATTGCGCTTGGGCCGTAAGGGGCCCCTCCCGAAGTCTGCACACCCCCAGTGAGCACCGTCGACGATAAATAAATGGAGCGGGCTGCACGCCGCAGCGGGTATGAGAGAGTACCGTACTATTTGTTGCATTTCTTAGTTGATTGTCATTCATTTACTTATCTGTTGCAGCATCATTGTTTTTATTGGTTTATTGAGTTGATATTATCTGGATTGAACTGCTGTAATTATAGCTTACATTGTTCCTATCCAGGATTTCTTACTCTTAGCCTTTATTTATGTTTATTACTCTCTGGGTTGGAGGTACTCACATTACTTCCTGTACCTTGTGTGCAGATCTAGGTGCACCCACTGAGGTTGAGTGAGGATTTCTCGTCCGAGCATCATATCTAGGAGCATCAAGGTAGCTACATGACGTCGGCAGTCCTGATCTTCCCATCTAACCTATTTGCTTTATTTTCGCATTTCTTTAGAACAATATGTAGTAGGTTGACACCCGTGTATTAGAGGCTCAGTCTTGTGACACCGGATTCTTCGGGCTGTGTAGTAATATTTCTACTTGGGTTTTTCACATGTTTTAACTATATTTCAGATTTTCAGTATTATGACTTAGTAATTATTTGTGTTAATTGAATCATGAACTGTATAAAAAAGGTTAAGGTTGTTGAATTGGTCGGGCTTGCCTAGCAGTGTGTTGGGCGCCATCACGATCGGGATTGGGGTCGTGATAACGGACATTGATAACACTGAAAAGCACTTCAACCAAAACTTATAAAATTTCTTCCAAAATGCTAACTTCCACAATAGGCGCCAAAACACTCCCGGGTTATCCAAAACCTTACCCGGACATATGCCCAAGTCTGAAATCATCATACAAACCTGTTGGAACCTTCAGATCCCGATTCCGAGGTCATTTACTCAAAAATCCAATCCTAGTTAATTTTTTCAACTTTAAGCTTCCGAAATGAGAATTCTCTTTCCAAATCAACTCCGAACTTCCCGAAATTCAATTCCGACCACGCATGATGAACAATGTGATGAACAATTGTGGCCCTCAAGCTAATCGCCCTCGAACCAACTGAGTATACTATTGAAAGTATGAACTAAACAACAGAACTTGCAAGAGAGAAAAATGTAATATATTGCTTGGTTATGCGTGAGTAATGATGATTACAAAATGATTGGAACCCCCTTTATATAGCAAAGGAGTTCTATTTATGGTACAATTCTAATTACATAAGCAAATCCAATGATAGGCTAAATAACCGGTCCTGATTTGATATGTGCTGAGATTTCCACCACGATCCTTGCCCGGTCACGAATATCTCGGGTTTTTGTTATTCGTCTTAGCTGGCTCCCTTCAACCTAGCTCGATCTCTATCTTGCTTCGGGCTCGATCACGTCAGGTCTCTGTCTTAATCGTTCATTGATTCATAAACTTAGCGATCAACCCCTGTGCTACGGTCCGTCATAAATCGGAGCCGATCTTGACTTATCGTGCTCCATCCTCCATCAATCTCTCAAAAAGGGCAAGTCCGATTTTGACCGTATACAACTGCTATGAAGAATATATCTTAATATACACTTATTTTTTTATTACTTGAATGGGGGCAAGTGTAGATTCTTGATGCCTTAAATACTTTGTGGATTATATATTGACGGTGTAAGTTTTTATAATATCGACAAGTTACGAATTTTGCCGATGACTCTTCACAAGTAGGCACAGCGTCAATTTGAAAAGAAATCAAGATGCTTATTATCTTATCTTTATCTACTTAAAGATTCTTCTTGCACGATTCTCAAGTGATTCCAGGGCTGGTGTAACAACCCGAACGGTCGTTTTGAGCTCTAGCGTGTCGTTCAGCAGTTTGAGGCCATGAGCAGCTTCACTTTAGGTATTATGACTTGTACGCACGGTTGAAATTGAATTTCGGAAAGTTCGGAGTTGATTTAGAAAGAGAATTGTCATTTTTGAAGCTTTAAGTTGAAAGAATTGACTAAGATTGGATTTTTGAGAAAACGACCTGGGAATCAGGATTTGAAGGTTCTAGTAGGTTCGTTTGATGATTTCGGAGTTGGGCGTATGTCCGAATCAGGTTTTGGAAGACCTGGGAATGTTTCGGCACCTACTGGCTAAGTTAGCATTTTTGGAAGAATTTCATAAGTTTGGGTTGAAGTGCATTTCAGTGTTATCAATGTCCGTTTGGGATTCTGAGTCTGGAAATAGCTCTGTATGGTGATTCTGGTGTTGGTAACGCTCGGAAGTAAATTCGGCGGTCCGTGGGCCATTTTGGAGTCATTTGGCTAAAGATAGAAATTTAAAGATTTTTAGGAGTTTAACTGGAAGTGGACTTTTTAATATCGAGGTCGTAATCCAATTTCGGAAGTTAGAGTAGGTCCGTAATGTCGAATGTGACTTGTGTGCCAAAATTTGAGATCAATCGGACGTGATTTGATAGGTTTCGACACCGAATGTAGACGCTTGAAGTTCTAAAGTTCATTAAGCTTAAATTGAGGTGCGATTTATGATTTCAATATTGTTTGATGTGATTTGAGTCCTCTAGCAGGTCCGTGTTATGTTATGGGACTGGTTTGTGTGATTTGATGGGGTCCCGGGAGCCTCGGGTGTATTTTGGATCATTTCGGGTTGCTTTGCAATAGCTGATGCTGGTGTCTGGTGTTGTTCTTCGTGTTCACGAGAATACCCACACGTTCGTGAAGAAGGATTTGGCTCTAGAGACTCTGTTCTTCGCGTTCGTGAAGAAGGAAATCTCTATTGCATAGGTCTGACTTCGGAGGCTTATATCTCGCAATCTATAAGGAATTTGGAGATGATCCAAAAATAAGAATTGTAGAAGTTTGTATCTAGTTTTCAGAAAAGTAAACAATTTAGAATTTGGATTTGTGTACAAAATGTTACGACTAGTACATTATAGGCTATCCGGGAAGATGAAGAAGAAATTTGTGTTGCAGAGGGCTGACTTTGGCAGTTTATATCTCACAATTTATAAGGAATTGGGAGATGACCAAAACATAAAAGTTGTAGATCTTGTTGTGTAGTTTCCAAAACACTAAACCATTTATCATTTGGAATTTTGTACCAAAAAGTTATGTCCATTATACTAGAGGCTGTCTGAGAAGAGTTTGGAAAATTGTTTGGGAATTTTATTCTTTGCGAACGCGATGGGGGTCTCACAAACATGAAGAAGAATCGTCTGGGCAGCGTATAAGTGTAAAGAAATGGGTTTGGATCATTTCATCTCATTTCCTCCATGGGAGCCGACCTAAGAGCGATTTTGGAGCTCCATTTGCATTATCCATGTCAAGGTAAGTGATTCCCACCTATTGCAAGTTAATTACTTGGATTATATCTAGATTTTAACATGGAAAATCATGTAAATTAGTAGAAATTTGGGATTTTGAAGAAAACCTAGGAAATTTGTATTCTTGGATTTCGACCACGATTTTAGACATGAAATTGAGAGCCAATTATATATTTGAGTTCGTGAGGTTGGGGGTAAACTTTATCTTCAAAAATAATCGAAATCTGGGCATGTGGGCCCGAGGGCATTTTTGTCAACTTTTCGATCGGGGTTAAAAATTTTTATAAATTGAATTATCATGAGTAATTGAGCATATATTAATAGATTTGCATACTTGTTGAATAGTTTTGGAGCGTTATGCATCGATTTGAGTCTTCGGAAGGGCGTGGAATGTCGATTATGGAACTTCGGAGCGAGGTGAGTCTCCTTTCTAACCTTGTAAAAGGGAATTGTCCCCATAGCTGAGTTAATTGGTTATGTGCTCCTATTTGTGGGGGCTATGTACGCACGAAGTGAAGAGAGTCCGTGCGTAGCTACTATTATACTTAAGTCCGGGTGCTCTAGGGCCCAAAAACATGCTTTATTTGTAATATTTGCAATCTTGTTGTTAATATAAAAATGCTTAAACATATATTGAATGTATTAAATAAATTTCTAAAAGGATAGACATCATTTCTTGACTATTAAAAGAGAAACTTGTCTTTTCCTAAATAATTACTCCCTGATGAATTCTTGGTTGACTGCTTGAATGTGTTTATTTATTTTAGAACGGGCTGAACGTCTCAATAGATTAAATAGATGCATCTAAGGTTCGCGTCATTCGACCCTCTAGCAGTGCACAGTTTAAATATTTTTGGATCGGATCGTACGTCCTCGGCATGATTTGCGCACGCTTGTAATGTTTGACTTAGAAATTATAAATGTTGATATCTGTTCTCCCTAGCCTCAGAAAAATGTATAAATAATGAAAAAGAATTCGGAAATTTCCTATAAAATAAAGAATTATTCACTTACTTCATTCTATTGAGTTACAATCATGTTTATAAAAATTCTTGATTTATTATAATATTGGTGTATCAAATATTGGACCACTAGTAAGTATCGAAGTCGACCTCTCGCCTCTACTTCTTCGAGATAAGGCGGGATACTTACTGAGTACACGTTATTTTTGTACTCATGCTAAACTTGTTGTAAATTTTTATTGTACAGGCACTTGCACTACTAGAATTTCGGAAAAAAACGACCAAAAAATTGCCACCAACGTTGGTCTCCAAGATGGAAAAAATAAATTCTAAATAAACTAGCGACCAAGTTTGGTCGCTAGATGGTCGCTACTTTGGTCAAAATGTTGACCGGACTGGTCAGACTTGCTTGGTCAAAGAAATAATCAAATTAGCGACCAACATTAATCGCCAAAGTGGGGCCCACTTATAAAATTTTATTAATTATATTTTTAATTTAAAAAAATTATAAAATATAAATAAATAAAATTTAAATTTAGTGACCAAAGTTGGTCGCTTCCTAAAGAGGAAGCAGATGGAGACCAACTTTGGTCGCCAAACTGGGACCCAGTTATAAAATTTTAATAACTATATTATTATTTAAAAAAATATATCAAATATAAATAACTATAATGCTAAATAAGCGACCAATGATGGTCGCTTAAAGTATAGAGACCAACCTTGGTCGCTAAAGTGGGACCTAGTTCTAACGTTTAACAATTATATTATTATTCGAGAAATTATATAAAATACAAAATAAATATGATTTAAAATTTAGCGACCAACTTTGGTCGCCAATGTTAATTCCTGGGCAATTAGCAACCAAAGTTGGTCTCTTTCATGTCAGTATTGGTCAAAATTAAAAATAACTTTTTTATTTACTATCTAAATAATATAAATATAATCTGTTAACACTTTTATAATACAAGGGATGAATAGACTAAAATATACTCTAACATGCTATATATGCAATAAATGGAAGAATAGACTAAATTATACTCTAACATGCTCTATATATATATATATATATATAGATATAGTATAGTGTATTATATATACTAAGTGTATAGTATATATATGTAGATCTAGTATAGTGTATTATATATACTTAGTGTATAGTATATATAGTGTATTACATATACTAAGTGTATTATATGTACTAAGTATATAGTATATATATGTAGATATAGTATAGTGTATTATATTGTAATGACCCAACCGGTCGTTCTGAGCTTTTGCACTTTGATCGCCAGTTCTCAGGCATGACTTGCCCCGTATTATGTGTTATGACTAATGTACGTCATTGGTTTTGGTTTCAGAAAAATTTGGAATGAATTTGAAAGAACAGTTCAGTCGAAAGCTTTGAATTTGAAAGGTTTGACCAAGAGTTGACTTATTTGTACACGAGCTCGGATCAGAGTTTTTATGATTTGTTTAGCTTCGTTAGATGATTTATGGCTTAGGAGTGTGATCGGAAGTGGTTTCGGAGATCCTTTGTAAAATTAGGCTTGAATTGGCAAAGTTAGTATTTTGGCGAATTCTGGTTGATAGGTGAAATTTTGATCCGGGAGTCGGAATGAGATTCCGAGAGTTGTTGTATCTTCGTTAGGTGATTTGGGATGTGTGCGCAAAATTTCAGGTCATTCGGAAGTGTTTTGGTCAGGTTTTTTATCAAATGCGTGTTTCGGAAGTTTTAAAAGAACTTAGGCTTGAATTCGATGTAATTAGATGATTTCGGTGTTAGTTGAGGTGTTTTGATGATTGGAGCAAGTTTGAATAATATTCTAGGATGTGTTGGTACTTTTGGTTTAGGTCCCGGGAGCCTCGAGGTGAATTTGGATGGCCATCATGATGAATTTTGGACTTGTGAGATTGCTGGTGTTGCTGATATCTGATATTTCTGCATCTGCGGAAAAGGGGCCGCAGATGCGGTTCCGCAGATGCGAAGTATGGGTTGCAGGTGCGAAAGTTTGCCAATTGGAGAATCTCGCAGAAGCGGATTAATTCCGCAGGTGCGGTGTTCGTAGGTGCGGACAATGACCGCAGAAGCGGTCCGCACGCTTTAGAGGAGTTCCGCAGGAGCGGATGTTTGACCGCATAAGCGGGGTCTGCAGAAGCGGGACTTGACCGCAAAAGTAGTCCTGGATCGGGATTTGTGCCCGTTATTGTTTGTTTTTGCTTGGGCTTTGTTCCCTTATCATATTGTGATGTAGTCGCTCTGATTTTGGATAGATTCGACACGTGTGGAGGCAGATTTGAGGGGCAAAGGCGTCGCGAGCTAGCGATTTCGCCGGTTCGAGATGCGTAATAATTGTAAATGATACCCTGAGGGTTTGGAACCCCGGATTTGCACACTACAGTGCTATATTGAGGTGACTTGCACGCCGGATAGCGAGCGTGGGGTAGAGCACCGTTGGGGATTGTGACTTGGTTCGTCCCGATTGATGATTTTACCGTGTATTTGACTAAAACTTATTTGATAATATCATGATTTGGGCTGATTGCCAATGTTGGACTGATTGCCAATTATTTGAACCCTTCGAGGATTTTATCATTGTTTCCTCACTAGTTGACATACTACTTGAACTCAGTCTTGTTGATCATACTGTTTTATAAACTCAGTCATTTTTAATTGAACTTTGAAACTTAAATGATATTTCCACTATTTTTTGGGCTGAGCACTACTATTTTATTGATGCCCGAGGGGCTTATAATATTTTTTGGACTGAGTGAGGCCGAGGGCCATATGTAAGGATATGTTGAGTGATGTGAGGAGGCTTTCAGGCCCCGAGTATTAAGTGAGAAGGCTTTCAGGCCTCGAGTGTTATGTGAAGAGGCTTTCAGGCCTCAAGTGTGATATGAGAAGGCTTTCAGGCCATATTTTATATGCCACGAGGTGGCTTGATATTGCGCTTGGGCCGTAAGGGGACCTTCCAGAGTCTGCACCCCCATAGTGAGCGCGGGTACCTATATGGATCGGGCTGCACGCCGCAGCGAGATTTGGATCGGGCTGCATGCCGCATCGAGATTTGGATCAGGCTGCACGCCGCAGCAATATGTGGATCAGGCTGCACGCCGCAGCGGTTACTATTTGATACTTTCTGAGAGTGATCGGAGAGAGAAATCCCGAGGGGCTGAGAGTGTTTCTGAGAGTGAGCCCGAGGGGCTGGTACTGTTTTGAGATATTGCCCGAGGGGCGAACTTTTATGTGCGCATCTTGCATATTTTTTTGCCTTTTTACCATTATACTGTGGTATTTGCGCCCGAGGGGCAAATTTTTCTGTGCTTATCAGCACTAACTATTTTGAAATCATTTTTCGTAACTGTTTAAAAGATCTTTTTTACAAGAGCTTTAAACTGAGCCAAGATATTTTCAAAGATTTCACAGCCTTACTGTTTTCTCAAAGGATTGTACCCTGCTTCTATACAGTATGATGGTGTGCTTTACGTGATTTCTTACTGCTCAGTTGTTATTTACCTTTATTACTCACTGAGTTGGAGTACTCACTTTACTCCCTGCACCTCGTGTGCAGATGCAGGTATTTATTCACCCGGTAGCGGGTTTGGGCCGATCAGAGGCAGAGTTACATGAGTTAAAGAGGTGACTGCCAATGTTCGCAGCACCATTTTTCTCTCTCTTTGTTCGTTATTCCGGTTTTGTATATAATAGACCTTGTAGTGGATTTACTTTCTGATAGATGCTCGTGACTTGTGACACCCCGATTTGGGCTGTGTTAGGTTGTAATTTCGTTAATTAATATTATTAAGTCATATTTCACTGTTCATTTATGCTTAACCATCTTTGAAAGAGGCGAGTTGGGTTAGTTGGCTGGCCTTGTCTTCATGAGAGGCGCCATCACGACCAGTACGGGGTTTGTCATGACAAGTTGGTATCAGAGCCTAGGTTACTAGGTCTCACGAGTCATACGCAGCTTTAGTAGAGACTCACGGATTGGTACAGAGACGTTTGTATTTATCCTCGAGAGGCTACAGAACCTTTAGGAAAACTTCACATTCTTGAATTCTTATCGTGCGTCTTTGATTCAGCTTGAAAAGAAACTCTTGAAATTCCTTCCACGCATTTGTATGCGTGCATGAGCGCTCAATATCAGATATGCCTTGATGGCTTGTGATTCCCTGATCAGGGGGCGAGATGTGATCTCTGTAAGTTCGATGTTGGGCTAGTCTGAAGGACTTGAGGCCGGATCTTTGCCTAAGGCTTGAGCATCGAGGTGCTGATTGTGTGAGTATGTTTTGAACTTATATGTTCGGTATTGTCCCTATTAGTAGGAATGGCGGCTGGATAGCTGGGTAATGAGTATGCTAGTACTGCGTGATATTTCTATATGACCTAGAAGTGTCGAGTAGGATCTGTTGGTTGATATGTGAACTATTAAGTGTATGATTTCCATTGTGACTGGATGTGTAGCCCCGAGTTAGGGGCACGTGGTGAATCGTTTCATGTCTCCTAGTTGGGAGTGAAGTAAATTTTATGTTGCGGTATGAGTTCAGACTCAGGAGGATTAAGTGGCTGTGTAATGTGTATGACGGTGGAAGGTATACGGAAATGTTATATTGGGGTGAAGCAGGTGGGTTATTCCCTGCGGAGTGTTCCGAAGTGGTGTGATCCTTATGTGTATGTTAGAAGATCTCATGTGTAATGGGAGGGTACGTGTTGAAATTTGAAATTTCGGATTGCTTAAAAGAGTGGGCTTAACTGTTGCGGGGATGAATACGAGATTTGCAGAAGACTAACAGTAATAGATGATATGTGTTTTCACAAACTTATAAATGATTTGAGTTTAATCTCACTACGGCATTGTGGCATCAATAGAGTAAAAGTGTTATGAGTGATTGAGCGTGTCTTGATCTATGGCTTTGAGCCAAGTGGGGGAGTCTGTTGTGAGCAGTTGAATATATGGTTAGGTGCTATGTTTTTTCCAGTTTGAGGTGTGCAAGTGAATTAGCTATGGCTCGAGAAAAGGAAAATATTGGCAAAGGTTATATTATGCTTCATAGGGTATGAGAATCACGGAATGTCTAGAGTTGTTGTTGGTAAAGAATGCTCGGTGCATAGAGCAGGAAGTTACTTGGTTGTATTGGGATGGGGATCTCATTTTGCGGTGTCGGAGTGCCAATGAGGCACGGGTAGTTCTGCTCGTTAGGTCAGTAAGTCGCAGTTGAATAAGAGTGAATGACTTTCGAGAATGGTTCTAATGTGTCCAATATTCTGTAGGAAACAATCGGGTATTTTGAAGTTGCATGCGTGGTTAGAAACTGTGTTTTCACTGGAAGAGGTTCAGATTTGTGGAATTTCTATGTTAATTATGGGGTTCTATGTATCAGTATCAAGAAAGTAAAGGTAACGGATTCGGATTCGGATTCGCTGGAAGTTCTTCAGATCAAAGTATTCGGGAGCGTGATGTTTTGGGAATATTTAAGAGAGTATTCAGCAGCTTATGGGTCGTAGACAATGTAGTCTTGTGCTTGGGTCTCATGTAGTGAGCCTCAGATTGAGAGATTGTGGTACTATAGCAAGATGGAGCATCAAGTTGAAAATGAATCAGAAGGAAAATGTAGATAGATGGAATGGTTTGATAGTAGACTGAATTGGTATGGTAAGGATATGATCAATTCTGTGTATGTGTTCGAGGTAATGGGCTCTTATAAGTATTTTGCAGCAATGCTCTTGGGTTTTGATTGTTTGCTTAGCTTGGTCGAGTTAGAAGGATTTCGTTCTGGCAGTTTAATTTATGCAAACGGAATTGAGAGAGTTCTTATTGATTTCTACTGTGATTTGGAGATGTATATTTTCTATGGGCATGCGGAGCATGGGATGTGTAATGATTTTTCTTCTAAATGGGATCAGTGGAAGTTCTTGGCTAGATGAGTTACAGTTCAGTTCTGAAGAGAAGTTCATAAAACTCTCAAGCAATGGGTAACCTCAGGTAATCAAGGAAATGGTACTGCTAATTGGAAGTGATTTAATGGGAGTATATGTTTCAAAAAAAAGGGTAATGTGATTAAACTGAAGATGTTTTGAAAGTATTGCGGCACTTTCTTGATGGATCGACTGTTGATATTCGAGTTTGCTTGATGGCATAGAAGAATTTTAGAATATCTTTCGTGGAATGAATGGATAACTGAGGTGTGATATGTATTTGGACGGCGGAATTTGGGATCAGGTAGGGTGATCTATGTGCTACACGGAATTGGAGGCCGTAAGTTCTCATATTCAGGCTATGTTGCGATTCTAGATCGTGGGTATCAGTATTGTCTAGTGACTGCCGAGATTTGGAGGCCCGAGTGGATCTTTCTTTTCTAGGTATGTTAGATTTTAGATATGATATTGGGGTGTTTCCGTGTTGTGTTATTCTGGGCTATTGCAGTGAGATGGCGGTGTTGCCTATGTCAGGAGTACCACGGACTTAGTGGCGATGTTCGACAGATTATGTCCTATTGGGATTTTTATACTTTGAAGACCCAGTGGGCGGCTGGGAAGGATTTGTCTCCCTTATTTGGGCTCTTATGGTGAGTGTTCTATCTTGAGTCAGCTTGGTTGGCTCCGAATGGCATTGTTGAGGGAGGTGTTGATTCAACCGTTGTTGAGCTTATCAGTGATGGGGGGATATCTATGAGTTACCTTCCTGTGGCGAGATATTATGGTTTGTTGGTTATAGGCACATATGGTGCGGTTCAATTGGGGTCGTTTAGTGGGATTCGAGCGGGAAGGGTAAGTGAGCGATGCTTAGTAAATGACGTATCGGTTATGTCCTATCGAATTGCGTGGCATATGTTATTTGTTTTCACCGTGGGTGTAATGATTTGTTTTGGTTCCAAACGTCAAATTATGCGTGGTTATCAATTTCGAGCATAGTGATTTAAGCTGTCCCATGTGGACCAGTGTTTGGATAGGATCACACATTGCAGCGAAGCTACGTGGAGATATGACCTTTCGGAGTAGATTCATGTGTTCTATTTCTACGAGGTGAGACAGGGTCTCAGCCTTGTGTTGTGATAGTACCGATGAGCTTGAGGTACAGGTCTTTCGTTGGGGTCATTAATGAATACAAACGGATTTGATTTCAACTTGTTGGAAGGATAATATCGAGGTTCGGCTCGGGAATCTGTTGTGGTATTAGCCAAAAAGGGGAGTGACTTCATGAATAGTTAACCTGAGATATGGTTAGAGTTTATTGCATGCTTCATATATCATTAGCAGTATATAGAAGTGTTGGAATAAGACTAAAGTTGACAAGAGGTTT
>MU743626.1:3914-21724 GCA_026770625.1 Nicotiana glauca | reverse complement strand
CACACAATGCAAAACTATTTATTTTGAAATTTTGGGAATAATTCTCATATAAGGCAAAAATCACGTGCTCACACAGGACATAGGACATCAGGGGTAACATGACCGTGATTGGATAAAAGTGCACTCAAAGAAGATGGATCCTGAGGAACATTAGGATGTGATATTTTTGGTAGAGTATAGATATAATCCTGAAGGCATGTAGGGGTTTTATGAGTTCTAATGGTTCTTCTTTAAGGATGTGAATCTGATTGAGTAGATGTTGGTGAATGAGGACTGAGAACTTCATGTAAAGTTCCAGGGATAGGAGAATGGTTAAAAGACTGAATGTTTGATGTGTGCATTGTAGTATCATTAGCAGGTGAGGATACAGGGGATTGAGGTACATTTGGAGATATGATACTAGTGGGATTTTGAGCATTGTAATGTGGATTCTCATTATGAGAGTAGACAGAAAGGGAGATTGACTTGATACTATTATACAGAGACAAATTCATAGATTTTAAAGAGAAGGGAAAGACACTTTCATGAAATATTACATCTCTAGAGACATAAATATTCTTAGTGGCTAGGCTTAACACTTTGTAATCCTTTGTCCCAAAAGGATAGCCCACAAAAACATGAGGAGTAGTTTTGGGTTCAAATTTGTCTCTATGCACCTTGGGTATAGTAGGATAACACAGGCATCCAAAGCTCCTCAAATGAGAGTAGTTGGGCTTCTTGTGGTATAAAATTTCAAAAGGACACTTGTTGTTCAGGTAGGTAGTTGGTAGTCTGTTGATTAAGTAAGTTGCTGTCAAAATGCATTCTCCCCAATAATTAGTTGGGAGTTTGGATTGAAACATAAGTGCCCTAGTAGTTTCAAGGAGATACTTGTGTTTCCTTTCCGCTGCCCCATTTTGTTGTGGAGTATAAGGGTAAGTTTTCTGGTGAATGATTCCTTTAATTTTATAGAAAGAAGTGGCTTCATGACTGGTGAACTCCAGTCCATTATCAGATTTGATAATTTTTACAGTAGTGTTGAATTGGTTTTTAATCATATTTATAAAAGATTTAAGTGTTTATAGGGCATTGCTTTCATTGCTTAACAGATGAGTCCAAGTGGATCTACTGAAATCATCTACCAAGATAAGGAAATACTTGTAATTATTGTGTGTAGCAACATGATATGAGCCTCATATATCAACATATATCAATTGGAAAATATGGTTAGAGGTGCTGGTTCTTTGTGGAAATGGAAGTCTGGCTTGTCTAGCCATGGTACAAATGGAGCAAATAAAAGGTTGTTTGGGTGAAAATTCACAGGTATTGAGGATATTTTTCTCATTTTGACAAAGAAAACATGGCCGAGCCTATTATGCCACAAAATATCTACATCATGTTTATCTAAAGCATTCAAAGAGTCGCTCTTATTATTGTATATGGAAATATTTACATCTATTGGATAAGACTGTGAATGAAGAGGACTACTAAAGACTCCACTACTTACACCAGCAGAAACAGAGAAATTGCAACAAGAAATTGGAAGACTAGTATATGAAATAGAAATTTTACCCTTTAGACAGCTGGAGCAGAGATAGTATAATCCCTTTCTTATACTACCAATCACCTGAGGCCTCTTCAGTGAAGGGGCCTGCAAAAGACATAGTGTATTAGTGAATAACACAATACATCTGAGATGTGTTGCAAGGGAATTGACAGAAATTAGGTTATACTTAAAGGATGGGACATAGAAGACTTTGTGTAGAGAAATTTCAGAGTTAAGTATCACATCCCCAAATTAAAGCACTTTTACCTTGTATCTATTTGGTAGGCTTATTAACACAGGGTATGGTAGTGTTGTTATGTTACTAAGGGCAGTTTTATTGAAGGTCATGTGATTAGAGGCTCCTGAGTCTATAATCCAAAAGTCATTTTTAGATTCGAAACATTTGCACAATGGTTTGCCAAAATCAATAGAGTAAGTGTAGACTACAATACCTGCAAAGATAGCAGTGCCACTGGTAATGTTGACATTGCTGGAAGACTGAAAATATTGCAGCAGGTTCATTATCTGCCTATATTGCTCTTTTGTCAAGCTGACATTCTGATTCTCACTGTGTGGGATTGACTCATCTTCCTTATCCTGCATCATATCAGCAGGGGTTCCATGTACATTTGCCACAGTTCCTTTACCTCTGTTGAATTTATGACCTTGAGTTTGACCTGAGTTGTTTCCCTGATTGAATTGTTGAGTATTAGTGCGATTTGAGTTTTGATTGTTATAAGAATTTCTCTAGGTATATCCATGTAATTTGTAACATTTGTCCTTTGTATGGCCTAGCCTCTTGCAGTAGTCACAGAATGGTCGGCTCTTGAATTGGCCTGAATTGGCTGTATAATGTGTCTTGAAATTTGGAGCTCCAAAGGGATTCTGATGTTGTGAAGGCGCAGTGTTCACATGAAGTGAGGTAGACTCCAGGTTCAATTGATGTTTGGTTTGAACTTGTTATGCCCCAAAATCCAAGGAGCACGACCGGCACTCAAGCGAGTGAACCGACTGAGCAAGCCTGTTAGGTTTCATACTACCCAAAATAGTCTTTGAATAAAGAGGAAATATTCACTATTAATCAAATTCTATAAACATGTCATTAGCGATTTTAATTTTATTTCCATTAGCAACTTCATTCACAATTTTGAATATGTTACAAGTTTTACACATCATTGCCAAACATCAACATTGCTATCTTAATTCCAATACCCGACACTACCCACATCCTGTCTACGGAGCCTCTAAATACAACTGAAGAATAATATGGAAATGCCGGCAATAAGGCTCTGGCCATACCTCAAATACAAAGTACATGATTAACATATAAAACAGGACCCCGAAATGAAGTGGGGCTCACCAAGTTAGCTGAAAGTATGATGCGGCACTAGATGCGACCAACACTACCTGCTATAGAAACACCTACATCCATTTAAAGATGTAGCGCCCCCGGCAAAAGGGACGTTAGTGTCATCGAATAGTACTAGTATGTATAACTAAACACCATCTAGTTAGAAAGAACTTTCATACAAAAATAAGGAAATCATAAGTATAACTCAAAAGCTTTAAACGATCACAACATTATCAATAATAAAGAATCATACAATTTTCATATCATGTTTCCATAGCCTTTAGTTTGGGGCATCTCACACTATTTATCATTTGTTCACAATACCACCGCTATCTTGAGCGGAGTCCGATCTCGACCCGATCGGCTAGGTTGCCTCATTTGAGACATATGCTTCAATCACAAACTCATTTTTCCTTTTTTCGGATTTCATTCACAATACCACCGCTATCTTGAGTGGAGTCTGATCTCGGCCTGATCGGTTAGGCCGCCTTATCAAGGCATTGTTCCCATCTCATTAATCATTTCATTTCACATATATCATTTTATAGGCATTTGGAGCCACAACTTATCATATCATTCTTGGCACTAGGCCGCATTTTACATCGTTCCCAATTTCAATATTAGCTTTGCGATTTAGGACAGTAGGTGCACGCAAGAACAAATAGAAATTGTAAGCATAGATGAGGCTTCACATAGATGACACAATATATGTAGCTTCAATCTCAAATTAAGGTCTAAGCATTTCAGTACATGATTCATATTCCTTGCACCTTTTCATGTTATCAAGAATAGCACAATGATCATATTGGATTACATATTTCACAATTATAATGTAGCAACCCCAAATTCATGTGGAACAATAATCAATTTAACAATTCACACAAATACCGACGAAGCTCAATTTCTAAATGACTGGGTTTTAGCCATATATACCTCAATATAGCTTTCCTTAATCCTAACAAAATTTCGGAACTCTTAGAAGTTCGATCTATAGTGTAAGCATTACAATTGAACCAAGAACTAGAGACAAGATTAAGATTCTAGCTCGTTTGGGCATATTATCAAATACTAGTTGAGCATCTTGATTTCAAATCTCTTTTACAAGATTTCCTTCATTCCCCAACCTAATTTCAACATGAACTACCCATATTAGTTCTTTAAAATCACATACTATAACTTAGTCCCACAAGCAAGGCCTATTTCTGACCCCCACAACATATTTGAACCTTTAACCTATTGCATAAAGTTTTGGAAGTAGGACTTACTCGGATGGAGGACAATCTATGGCTATCTTCCTTGATTCTTGAAGACTTGAGCAAGATTTGGATAATTATGAAGTTTGGCCCCTCCTTTATCTCTCTATATGCTCTTATCTCTTTCTAAAATCAGTAAAAAATGACCCCAAATAAAGCCTCAAAGAATACATATTAAAATGGGGTCGGGTTATAAAAATAGGATAAATAAGCCTCCGATGCCGGGTCTGCGATCGCAGAATGGACCGCAAAATAAGAATGTGGGCTGCATAATGCATCGCAAAATAGGTGCCCAAAACTGGGCAATACTAGCCCAATTTGTGACAGATTTTCGACCGCAAAGTCGAAAATGCGGCAGTTTTGCGATCGCAGATTTGACACGGGATCATATTTTTTCCAGCCTTTGGTAATTTGGTCATAACTTTGTGTAGGAATGTCTAAATGATGAACGGTTTGAAGCATTGGAAACTAGACTCAAAGGCCTTTCATATGATATGTTATTTACCCTATAAAACCTTATACATATTTAGATATGCTTGTTCAAAGTCTGGACTTGTGCAAACTCATTTGGAATATTATCCTATTATGAAATTTTTCCCATTTGGCTTATACTTAGGCCTCTCCTTGGACCCCACCTTACTTAATATATGACTCATACACTTGTTTATCAAATCCAATTGATTTCCACCATGTTAATAGCACATAAAGTATTATAATTAGCCTACGTGGCATCATGAAATCTTAGATTACTTAGCAAAATTTTCCGGGGCCTTACATTCTGCCCCCCTTAGGATCATTCGTCCTCGAATGAGGAGAAGAGTCGGACTTACACGCTTAACATAATAAATCTCTTTTCTCACCTACCTCAAGTCCCTAAACTTTGTCTAACTCCTAAATTTTTTCAAAATTTTGGCAGAGTTTCCTTCGTAACTAGGCCTATCCACCTGCCAAAGAACCTCCAAAATCATCCTAAAAACACATCCACAACTCGGCAAAGAACCACAATGTATATATCCATAATATGAACCTCAGCATTACAAAAACTACATTATCACGATGATACCTAGACATGGACTGTACATTTTTTATCATAACACTTTTAAGGTACCTTTCAAATCAAAGCTTTTTGATATACGATCAAAACGAAAATATTTTCCTTCCACAATACTTTCGGCCTTGAGCTTTGCTGTAACACATTCACGGAAGCACTCCCAACCCTTAGACTTATCTAACAAGGATGACAGCTAGATACCTCGCATAAGCTAACTATCCATTGACATTCACCTTCAGTAATTTATACCAGGAGGATACACAAATGATCTCCACCTACCTTCTTAGACATAGACATATGAAAACAAAAATTCATGAGGAACAACTATGGGGAAACATCATACTCCTAGTGCGACCTAATGGGAAGTGCGCTTACATACCCTTCATTATCAATTCACATAACATCTACATGGGAAAATTTTGAGAATAATCGATTCACCCTCCTGAATCTAAATCTTTTACTCGAATACCCATGTTAAACCTTTGATGACCTTCGACGATTACTCTAAGATGTGCTATCATAAACTGGCCATAAAACTACCTATTGAACATATGTGATCACGCGGGGATGATCCCCATTTGACATGTTTGGACCTTCAATACCTAATAAATTTAATGCAATGAGGAACACAGAGTTCAAGATTGGGCTGTAGTTATCCAGGAATTCATTAATGTGCTGAGTAGAGTACTTTCTAAGGTTATATGCTAAGGGACATGAAAGTTACAACTAACAATGCTGACATGGTTAATCACTGTGACAACATCAATTATTACGCAAATGAGGCATAGGGGTAAGTAGTACATTGGCAATAGGAATCATTAAGGAGGAATATTTAAGTACATGACCCAATCGTCTCCTAGAGTGTAGGGAAAATCAATTTATACTCTGGCACCTTGAATGCGATATAGGATTCAAAATACATAAAGTGGAATTACAGTCCTGACGTTAGCTGACACAAGGAATCTATGCCATAAGTCCATGGGGATGAAAATGAAGTTAAACACTTATGAGATCATCATAATTCAAACAGCTTAGCCCTCCCTGAAAATTGACCCTATATGAGAGAACTAAAGATAGGACAACTTGTCTTCCAAATCAATATGATCATGATATGTGCAAAAATCTGAAGGCATCTAATCTCACCCTTTCACGAGTAAAACCACATAGATAGGACATCTAAATATTGGGATGAAATCATGTATAGGTTAGAGGCGTTTTAATGGTTAACATGATGCTCCGGGGAGAAAGACAAATGACACTCCTATCCACCCAAGGAGGTAGAATACCAAGGGTAGCAAAACTCCCCTCACATGACAATGATATATCAATTATTCTAGAAGTCGAGTGAGCAGAAGGCCATGTAACCCATCCAATCCGACCCATTTAAGATTTTTTAAAAAGGGGATGCACTTTGGTTTGAAATCACGGCAATATAATCTTGAACATAGGGTAAATCATTACTTTTGGAACCCATAGACAAGCCCACGTAGCCCTATAAAATTGTTAATCAATGGCAAGAAGTCACTTAAAATCCTTACAAGTTGGTATAGAACAAGGCCTCAAAGTACCCACATGGATAAGTTTGAAAGAATGAGACGTCTTAATGCATTTATTGGGGAAAAGTAACCTAAGTTATCTAGTCACAGGGACAAGCAGAGCAGGTAAATGATTGTTAGAAAAGCATCTACAAGGAATGCCAGCATTATTTATTCATTCTAACAAAAGGAATATGTACCCACCCTTGATGCTATAATACTTACTCTTTGGTGCCATAAAACATAAAATGAGTTTTTACAATGAGAGTTATCAGATGAAAATAGATGGTAAGGCAGCACAACTAAGAGCACCACTTGGAATCGACAAGCTTAAACAGAGTTAAAGATATTAGAAGTCTGTAGAAAAGGGGAAATTTGCCCACTCTCAGGGTGCTTGTATAGTACATAAAAGTTAGGTTAATTAAATCAAATCATGTAGTTGGATAACTAGTCGAGACATTGAGATAATATCGCATCGAAGATTACGGGTAAACAACACACGATGCAAGACAAATGAAAAGAAAGTGAAAGAGCCTTATGGAAGTAACCTTTACATTGTAACCACTAGGAATGGTGGTAATATAAATTGATTATGAGAAGCTACATTTTTTAAAGAAGATCTCTCTATGTAGTCACGTGATGTATAGCTCCAGGATTCAAAAATCCAATTATGTTTAGCAACTCTACTTCATAACGAAGCACTACAACACATTTATACACAACCAACTATTACAAGCCATATTGGGAGATGCTATAAGACTCGATTGAGAGAAAGTCTTTGACATATGAATGTGTTACTAGGTGTATTTCTCCTTGTTCAACCCAAAACCTATAGGCGAGATCTAGACTGATAAGCAGATCGTTGGACTAGCACATGTGTAGATAATCCATTATTTAAAGGAGATCATTCAATCTCAGCAATTGCGACATGCTATCACCCTTGATGAACTTGAAGTGATATGGGAACCCAATGAGATAATATAGAATGATCGTGGAGGGTTTGCAGATGTTCATAATGAGTTCTTCATGTATTTTGACTTAAGAACTACCCAGATGCTAATGAAAGACAGAAAAACATGAGAAATTGGCGTTGTGCTATAATAACCCCCAAAGGTGTGCTTGGTCTTGACGGAGAGCCTAGTAAGGGTCTTTATGATAAAGTAAGTGTTACAGTGACTCATAGAAGGATATGTTCTCTCATGTTTATCGAACAAGTGTGGGGAAACTAGCACAATGAATTCACTACCTAAATAACACAATTAACACATGTTATGGAGGTGTAAAGAGAAAATAAACATTTGTTATAAGCTGGACATGCTTCTGCTATATTAACTCCCAAATGCAATATACGACCATGTCAGGAGCAACCACAATACTAGGACAAAGTGATCTACTTACTGATGGTTATCCCAAGTGGTCACGAAAGTTATGGCGACACAATATCTTCCTATGACAGAGTTGTGAGGATATCAATTTTCAGAGAGACTTTATGCACACAGTGAACATTTCGATTGGAACTCATGTGAGGTGTTAAGGTATGCTCTTATGTTACTATACACTGAGAAACTTTCATGATGATATTTTGCAAGAGAGTAGATTGACTGTTCAAACTACATAATCCATATGCACAACTGAGTAAAAGAGTGACTCGAGAAGGATCGCAACTCTGGGATGCTTTGCATAGAACTTGACACCACATCGGTAAACTTTACGATGGCACATGTATAGGCACAAGCGAGTAGATATTGTCCATTTAAATAAAAATATTTTGTAAGAAATTCATCGAATATAGTCCTTTGTTGAGAATTTAGGAAAAAAAGTGGGAGGTATTAATCCTAGAGTTATAACTCTATTCAAGGATGCAATTATAGAACTTAATTCCACAAAAATGTAAATAAGAGGATTTGTAATACAGTGGATTCACGAATAATGCATCTCATTCAAAGATTTGATACATGCAACATTTTGTTATTCAACACCTTGTTAAGACCATGTTTATGAGAATTCTTCAATATGGATGTACATATACAATAAGTAAATTTTTTGATTTGACTCACTTAATGACTTTAGGTTGGTAGGCAAATAGCTTAATCAATACTCCTCAACTCCACATCCCTAATGTATGTAGGTAGCATACTCATATACTACATGATCTGGTGGTGCAGAGACATTAATAGGAACATGGGTACTCCTCTTAGGAACAAGTTCTACCAATCCCTCCATGGCTCGATACATTCTCCTAAAAAATGCTTGGGCAATCTCCCTCGTATTCAATGGTGGGGGCATTCCCTCCTTTCTGCTTCTAAAATCATAAATTACTCATCTTGAGATTAAGACATAGAATGGAAATTAGCTCCATATCTTGAGCTCTACTACACGATCTGGAGTATCAAAGAAGGGTGAGATTCCTAAATGTCCGAATAGCCTTCAACTTATAGATGTGGTCGACTACACACCGATAAGAAGGACTCTACCAGACACGGCTCTGAGACATCCTAGGACACTTTAAAACCTTAGACTCTGATACCAAGTTTGTCACGCCCCAAAATTCAAGGAGCGCGACCGGCGCTCAATCGAGTAAACCCGACTGAGCAAGCCTGTTAGGTTTCATACTACCCAAATTCATCTTTGAATAAAGAGGAAATGTTCACTATTAATCAAATTCTATAAACATGTCATTAGCGATTTCTATTTCATTTCAATTAACAACTTCATTCATAATTTTGAAGATGTTACAAGTTTTACACATCATTGCCAAACATCGACATTGCCATCATAATTCCAATACCCGACACTACCCAAATCCTATCTACGGAGACTCTAATACAACTTAAGAATAATATGGAAATGCCGGCAACAAGGCTCCGGCCATACCTCAAATGCAAAGTACATGATTAACATATGAAACAGGACCTCGAAATGAAGTAGGGCTCTACAAGTCAGTTGAAAAGATGATGCGGCACTAGCTGCGACCAACACTGCCTACTATAGAAACACCTACATCTATTTAAAGACGTAGCGCCCCTGGCAAAAGGGACGTTAGTGCCATCGAATAGCACCAGTATGTATAACTAAACACCATCTAGTTAGAAAGAACTTTCATACAAAAATAAGGAAATCACAATTATAACTCAAAATCATTAAACGATCACAACATTATCAATAATAAAGAATCATACAATTTTCACATCATGTTTCCGTAGCCTTTAGTTTGGGGCATCTCACACTATTCATCATTTGTTCACAATACCACCGCTATCTTGAGCGGAGTCCAATCTCGAGCCGATCGGCTAGGTTGCCTCATTTGAGACATATGCTTCAATCACGATCTCATTTTTCCTTTTTCCAGAATTCATTCACAATACCACCGCTATCTTGAGCGGAGTCCGATCTCGGCCCGATCGTCTAGGCCGCCTTACCAAGGCATTGTTCCCATCTCATTAATCATTTCATTTTACATATATCATTTCATAGGCACTTGGGTCCACAACTTATCATATCATTCTTGGCACTAGGCCACATTTTACATCATTCCCAATTTTAATATTAGCTTTACCATTTAGGACAGTAGGTGCACACAAATGCAAATAGAAATTGTAAGCATATATGAGACTTCACATAGATGGCACAATATATGCAGCTTCAATCTCAAATTAAGGTCTAAGCATTTTAGTACATGATTCATATTCCTTGCACCTTTTCAAGTTATCAAGAATAGCACATTGATCATATTGGAATACATCTTTCACAATTATAAGGTAGCAACCCCAAATTCATGTGGAACAGTAATCAATTTAACAATTCAACTTTAATCTTACCGTTTTCACACAAACACTGACGAAGCTCAATTTCTAAAAGATGGGGTTTTAGCCATAGATACCTCAATATAGCTGTCATACCTCTTTTTTACTACACCCCCGCAAAGGGGTATAGAAGGGAGTTTTTTCAATTAAATGGCAATCGAAACGGGATTTATTTATTAAAAGATTCAGAGTTGCCACTTGGGAGATTTATGGTGTCCCAAGTCACCGGTTAAATCACGAATCGAGGAAAATATTGACTCTGTTTAACAGCCCGCGAACCAGAAATCCGAGTAAGTAATTCTGTTAACCCTGGAGAAGGTGTTAGGCATTCCCAAGTTCCGTGGTTCTAGCACGGTCGTTCAACTGTCATATTCGGCTTTAATTATCTGATTTTACTGCAGTTTGAACCTATGTGCAATTATTTACCACTTTTAATTAATTTTTAAGAAATTGAACGTCGTGTAAAATTTTTTTTTTGATCACGTGACATGAAATGCACTCGGATCCCCTACACATTTTATTTGATGTTTTGGGATTTAGATTCGGGTCACATGAAATGTGCACCCAGTTTTAAGAAGGTAAAATTATTTAAATAACGCGCCTAAAACAACTAAAGCGTTGTTAATTTTGCGGGTGGCCATGAAAATTCACTAAATGGCACGTCCCGAGTTCTAATTATTTTAATAAAGTAATTAAAGAGAGCCATGCGATTTATGATTTTATTTGGCGCTGCACACCTCAATTTGTTTTAAAGGACGACCTAAAAGCAACTACAATCTTCTATTAAAGATTGTCTCCAAAAGGACCCTAATTAATTAGCATCATTAATAGTGAACTATCGATTAAGGAGTTCGGGCCTCCAGAGCTATTAAACCTTAGAAGTACAATGCTCCAAACAAACGACAAACCTTAGTTACTGATTCCATTAAAAGAAAATAAAGGAGAACCATTCAATTGTTGAATTCTTAGCATAATTTAATAATTAACTAACTGGACAATTCCACATAAACCTTGCATCGTTATTTTACTAACAAATGGAAATGGCTTTTAACGTTAACTAGCAAGACTCTCCTGCTATCATGCATACACTTACTAAGTCACAGGAGCAAAGCTAATACCAGCACACTCAGTAACTCATGTAGAACTCAAACTAATATTTAAAATATGGTAATAAGATTTTAAGACGTTTGAAGATTCCTACCTAATAACAGTAATGCAACCTAATGGATTCTAATTCATTTCTACATTTAAACCATCATTGCATGCAAAACTAACTTAGAGCTAACATGAATGAATAAAGACAAAGTGTATTTCAACCATCCAGGTTCATTATAGTGCAGATTTTGCTGATAAATATATCTATTTGAACTTCAATGAGGAATTTAAAACCAATTGACCCTTCATCAGTAACCAAATCCACAAGGCTGGATACATGAAAACCAATCAGTCTAATAATAGTTCTGTTATAATTCCAATGTAAGACTCAAGAAGACATAACTTCACATTACACATACTAAGCCAAAATAATTAACATAAACTTTTAAGAAAAAAAACTACATAAGAAGAAGGTCTAATAGATAACAACAGAAGACATGCTTCTTCATATATCCCCATCTCAAAGTTTGATGCACAAGTGGTGGAAACAGTTTCAGTAGACCTAAGACCAATGCAACTTCAAATCCAACCTTAAAAGTCAAAATCAATTCCTTCCCCACACCCAAGTGAATCAGAAACTTCTTCAAAGATTATATGTTCAATTCTCTTATGTGTGCCCTCTCTCAATTTCAGTGTATTCCCTCTCTCTCAATTTTTAGGGTTCTAAGGTCTGATCTGCCTCTATCTATCTCTCAATAACCCCCAGTTTTTTTTCCAACCAATTCAAGATTGAGTGAAGACACTACAGTAACAATCCAAAGCTGCCACTGTTTGTATTTTTAGCTATTCTAAACTCTTAGTGTATCCCCTTGTGTAATGCTTTAATCTCTCTCAATCAGTCTATGTATCAGTATGCTTTTCTATCTCTGAAAGTCCTACCCCAACTCTATGTGTATCCCTCTATTTAAAGACTTTTTATTCCCCAATTTCCAACTCATAAGAGCACTTAAAGGCCTGCATTTCCACTTCCAATTAAGAAAACCTTTCCCTCATCATATTCTCTGACTTTTAAACCCACCAAGACTGTCAGCTCCCCATTAACTCTCATTTGCCATTATTCTATTCAATTGGTATGGGCAGCTTGCTATTTAATCCAGGCGTGCCCTGACAAGCAATGTTGTCATACCACTCAGTTCTAATTCATTTATAATTAATCAGTTTTAAAATATCACTATGTTGTTGGCAGAACTTCCCATCTCCAAATTGTCCCCTTAAATCCATACTTTAAGTTTGATTGATTTTAACTAAGCTAAATGATCACAACCAAATTAGGATAATCAAAAATTGAACATTCCTATTGACTCAAACCAACCAATCTAAAAAACATTATGAAATAGAACCTGGAAAATTTTGACTTCAAATAGCAAAAGGACAGCACTCAATTAATCTAAAACTTGACTCAAACATTGATTCAACTAACCAAACAAAAGAAAAGAGACGAAGTAGAAGACATGTATATGAACACATGAAACGAATATACAAGAACGGAAAGGAAAGATAAAATAAGGGAAATGAAATGAATGAAAAAGAAACTCGCCATTTTTGACTCGGACTTGACTGGACCTTCCGATTTCGATACCAAATAATGTTAATCACTTATTCTTTGTCAGAACAAGTGAATAACACTATTAAGTGACAAAACCGGCTCTAAAATTGGCATAATCGACATCAATCTCGAACTTAGGTCTATCATCTTAGGACCCGGATTGGGGATTTTAAGATTCGAAGAGTTTAAAAGTGATTCGAGGGAAAATTCTTGGAAATTATAGAAGAGGGATGGGAAAGGATCCTAGGGTGTTAATTTGGCGGAATTTGGAGGTGGCGGCGGCTAGGGTTCGACTCTTCGAATCAATATTCGAAGAGTTCCAGGGGTGTTTAAAAGAATCGGAGTAAGGATTTTGGAAAAGGAGGCTGTGACGGTTGTGAGGTGTAATTTTGGCGGCCATTGGAGCCGGTGCCACCACTGGAGAAGGGGAGGGTTTGGGGGCGGCGGGTCGCTAGGGTTTAGGGTGAGGAAGACGATGAAGTGATTGAGGGGGTGGGTCGGTTGGCCTTGGGTATATTAAACCTGATTATTGATTCTCGATCGTCCGATCTCATGAGATTGACGGTCTAGATCAATAGGGGGAAAGAACGATGTCGTTTTATTTAGCACGGGGCTAGGTCGGTTTGGGTGTAGGATGGGTCGGGCAACGGGTGAAGCTCTTTGACCATTGGATCAACTTGATCGAACGACCTGGTTCAATTGACATCAAACGGTGTTGTTTGATCATTCGTGGAGACGGACTGGGTACCAGACCTTATTGGGCCTGCTTTGAACGAGTATTGGGCATAATTAATTGGGCCACGTGAATTTGGCCCAATTTCCCTTCCTTTCTCTTTTTTATGATTTTCTTTTACTCCTAAATTATTTTCAAAATTAACCAAAAATTCTAACTTAAATTAATAAAAACCAAAATTGACTTAAAAAAAGACTAATCCACTTTAAAAAATATTTATCACAAGTAATTAAATACTAAAAATAAAATAATCACACAATTCGACACTAAATATTGCAAAATGCAAAAATATATTTTTTATGATTTTCATTCTTTATGTAAAACAATTAATTATTGATTAATTCAAAAATGTTGATTTTAAATTATAAACACGATTGCAACATATTTTTTGGTATTTTTCTATTAATTTAAACAACAAACTCACACACACAAGTGCTAACAATTACTAAAAATATTACGAAAAAAAATCACAAAATTTGCACACAATAAAACAAACATTTTTATTTTGATTTTGTGGGAGTAATTCATGTGCGGCAAAAATCACGTGCTCACAGCTGCCCCTCTTTGCTCGTGAACACGAAGAGTTTTCGTGCAAAGACAAAGTGAGCAGATTCGAGCGATAGTTGCCCGTTTGAACACTCCGTGTGAAGCATTTTTTGAAAGATTTGACCGAACCTTTGCTTCAAAGGTCTTCTACATATCCTTGGCTAAAAAGGAATCAGGTCAATGTAGTTCAGGAAGTTTTGGTAGCTGGGACTACCAAGAAGTTCTGATTTATTATTACTAATGCTGCTGCTGCTATTGCTTACTGACCTCCTTATTACATCATGCTAAAAGAAAATAAGAAGCTAGACTAAACTATAGTCTATGACTTACAAAATCCTATCTAGACCTTCAAACTTGCTCTTGTGTTTCTTGCTGCCTTGTTGTCTTGTATTCTCTTGTAGCAATTCCTTTGTTGCTACCTTGCTTCGATTTCTTGACTTGAATTGTATTCCTCCGCTCTCCAAACGGGTTCTTGACTTCACAACTTTAACAATTACACCTCTGTTCTCCAGGCGGGCTCCTGACTGCACAACTTTAGAAATTATACCTCTGTTCTCCAGGCAGGCTCCTGACTTCAAAACTTCAACCATTTCACCTTTGTTCTCTAGGTGGACTCCTGACTTCAACAACTTAACAATTACACCTCTGTTCTCCAGGTGGGCTCCTGACTTCAAGACTTTTAAAATTTACATCTTCTCTTCTCCAGGCGGGCTCTTGACTTCACAACTTCAAAATTGCACCTCTGTTCTCCAGGCGGGCTCCTGACTTCAATACTTCAAAAATTACACCTCTGTTCTCCAGGTGAGCTCCTGACTTCAACTTTTACAAATTACACCTCTGTTCTCCTGGCAGGTTCCTGACTTAACTACTTCAAAAATTATACCTCTATTCTCCAGGCGGGCTCCTGACTTCACAACTTTAACAATTACACCTATGTTCTCCAGGCGGGCTCCTGACTTCAAAACTTTAAAAATTACACCTCTGTTCTCCAGGCGGGCTCCTGACTTCAAAACATTAAAAATTACACTTCTGTTCTCCAGGCGGGCTCCTGACTTCAAAACTTTTACAATTACACCTCTGTTCTCAGGCGGGCTCCTGACTTCAAAACTCTCAAACTGTCTTCTTTGACATTGTTTTCCCTTGCATTTTGAACCATTTTTCCTTGATACTTGAATTGTCTTCCTTCGAAACTGCTTCCCTTAAAACTTAAGTTGCTTGCTCCCCCTTGAAAATTAAGTTGTCTTCCTTCAAAACTAATTTTTCTTAAAACTTTATTTGTCTTCCCTATTCTGTTTAGTGCTTGGCTTTCCTTATGGTGGATTTCTCCGAAACCAACCCAGATTTTCTGCCCCTGTTTCAATCACAGAAAATCTCGTTAGTTTAAGATATGTTGGTTGGTTGTGATACTCTTGCTGGGGTTGGTTTTTTTCGATCCTTTCCATGCTCTGCTTCGTCCAACTGTCTTGAGCTTGGTTGAAAACTTCCGACCTTCTGACTACTCCTTAGTTACAAACTTCCCAACTATTATTTCTAGTCTGCTTATCCGACCCCATATATTTCCCATGATCGCTGATTTCTACTCGAAGATCTTGCCTGTTTATTGACTAACTACTTTTTCTGTCATCCGTATCCCTGAAACGTTATTTCTTGGTTTGGACCCAATGTCCTCTGTCTGTTGCATTGCTCATTGAGCCGGCCTCTTCCCCACCTTTGTATCTCACATGAATCCCGAATCACATCCATTTTCCTTTCTTCGTGTGACGTTGCTCTTTTTTCGCGAAAAATTTTCTCTGCTATCAACAACACTGTGAGCACGTGATTTTTACCCTATACATGAGTTTATTCCCATAAAATTCAAACGAAATAATTTTTCTCTTATTTTTACAATTTCTGTGAATTTTGTGTTAATTGTCTGCATGTTATTTGTGCATGTGAAAATACGAAAAAATAATAATAATGCATTTAGGAATTTAATTCCACATTTTAGTATTAAATAGGTATTAATTTATTTTAGAACAATTTAAAAGAAAATTAAAAAATATATATAGTTCTTAGGCATTTTTAATTGACAATTAATTTTTAGAATTTAAATAGTTTAATTAGGATTTAATTAGTTTAATTAGGTTTTATTTAGTTTTACAAAAATCAAAAATATACCAATACAAAAATACCAAAAATACAAAATACAAAATAAAAAAAAATCAGAAATAAATAAATACCAAAAAGTACAAAAGAAAAGAAATCACAAAATAATATACAAAGTAGAATATATATAATACAAAAGGTGAAAATAATAACAAAAAGTCTATAAGCCTTTCAGCCCAAAATTTTGGCCCAAAAAACCCCTCAAACCCCCAAGCCCATACCAAATCAGACGACCCAGGCGCAAACTTTGCCTATCCGGTCCAGCCCTATAAACACAAAACGACGCCGTTTAGGGCGTCGTTAATCTTGGCCTTTCATTTTTAATGATCCTACGGTCCAGCCTAAATGATACATAATTAATAAAATGGGTTATTATAACCCTAAAATCAATTCCCCCTCCTCGTATATTCTCTATCATCACCACCGCCGACCACCTCCCCGCTGCCCGCCGGAATTCGCCCATGGCGGCGGCGGGTCTCCGTTCCTAACCAAACCAACATCAAAATACTCCCCTTTTCTCCCTCTACTCGAATCACCCGTTAGTTCTTCCCAAAACCCTCAAACCCTAGGCGCCGCCACCAGCGCCTACGGTGGTGCCGATGTTCAAACTCACACCCTCCTACCCTCTTGACATCTTCAACACCGTGTCGAAGCCCTCAAGTCTCAGGGATTGCCGGAAAATCCTCAAATTTTCAAGAAAAGTTTTCCAGCGACGAAATTTTCAAGAAAAGGGTATAGAAGGCCTCTTGGATAACCAAAATTGTTTTTTAAAGAGAAGAAGAAAAGATAATGAAAAAAAAAAAAGAGCTAAGTTCTTTCTTCTCTTTATTTTTATTTCAGTTCTTTTCTTTTTATATGTTTCTATATACATGTTTCCCTCTTTTTGACTTTATCATGATTTTTGATTCATCTCTGTTTCTTAGCTTTAGACTTCGTCTTTAAAATTGTAGTAACTGAGAATTATATGATTAATCCGTTTCTTAATTAGGCTCGGAATTTGTTCAAGATTATTAATATGTGGGCAATTTTTAGATTAGTATATATTCGTCTGATAGTTAAAAGTGATTCATGTGATTCGTCAATTGTTAGTTTGTTTGGATGGATTAGTTTTAGATTTTTTGTTAATTAGTATTAAGTGTTAGTTCTGTTTTATCGATTGATTAGAAT
>MU743625.1:29053-116913 GCA_026770625.1 Nicotiana glauca | reverse complement strand
TTTGGTTATGAGGACGGTTAGGAGGGCGTATGGTATCAATTTGGGGCAGATTGGTGTAAGTTGGTTTTGGCTCGATTGGGGATGGATTGGGGATGGATTTACGGTTGGGATCCATTGGCACTGAAACGACGTAGCTTCATTGCCATACTACGTCGTTTTAGTGGTCTCGGAGACAACTGACTTGGACCGGGTTAGGGGCTGTTTGGTTTGGGCCTTCGGATTTCGTCAGCTTTTGGGCAATCCAGCCCAATTTTCTCTTTTATTTTCATTCTCCTCATTTCCTTTTAATTCCTAATTAAAACATTAAAAATCCTAAAGAAAAATCAAATTGACTTCTATTAACAATTAACACACGTAATTAAATATCGATGAAAGATAAATCATACAACTAGACTTTTAAATGCTAAATGTAAAGTGTATTATTTTTGTGATTTTTATTTTCTGCAAAAAAAAAACAAAGAAAATTACTCCTAATAAATCCTAGGTGTAAATGCCACATTATTTTTGTGTTTTATATTAATTTTAACAAATAAACACGCAAAGACAAAAGATGCAAATAATAATTAAGAAATTACCAAAATTCACAGAAAATCACACACAGCACAAAACTATTTTATTTTGAATTTTTTGGGAGTAATTCTCCTATAGGGAAAAAATCACGTGCTTACAATAAGTAACCTCAAGTTTGTCCCACATCTCTTTTGTTGTATCACAACTCGATATTTTTTCATATTCTTCACCACTTATTGCATTGTGAAGCAGATTTCTTGCCTTGTTGTTTATTTGTACAGCTTCCAGTTGCTCCTTTGAGTATGAGTCTATGTCATCAGGGCCAGCGAGAGGTGGAGTGCTGGCAGGTAGTGGATAGTTTCCCTTCTTGATAACTCTCCATACTTTAACATCGTATGCTTTGGTGAAGATTTCCATTCAGATTTTCCAGTGGGAGAAATGTTGTCCGTTGAAGTAAGGTGGTCTTACTTGTGAAGTTCTTTCTTGAAAGAGAGCTCGTATGATAACCTGATTTGCCATGATTTTTTTATCACAAACTATTAGGCAAAGACAAAAATATGAGCCTTGCTCTAATACCAATTGAAAGTACAAGAGGGGGTGAATTGTAAATTATTCAAATTAATCGTTTTTTAGTTGACTTAAAACTATAATAGTCGACTGAATATGATAATATTGCAGATATAATAACTGGAAGTAATGAGCAGAAAGTAAGTGCAGAAATTAAAGACACCAGGATATTTATACTGGTTCAGATTCAATGTGAATCCTAATCCAGTCCTCTTGGGTTGCAAGGGAGTTTTCTTCAAGTAAATGATTTTTCTATCGAGTACAGATGTGATGTATATCACTCAGGTTCTCTAGCACTCGTTTGATACAATGCCTCACCAGTTGTGTACCCTCTTTCTATCCCTGACTTGTTACATAGTAGATTTATGTAAGCTACTATGCTTGTTTGCAGTAGAATAAAAAGAGTTGTTTGGTTGGATCAAAGTATATCTAAGGAGGGTTTTACAAAGTGAATTTATACTATGATGAACGGTGAAGGCTTGTCAACCAAAGTTTTGATCCTTGGAAAGAATTGATTCTTTCCAAGAATAAGGAATGAGTTGTTTCTTCTCTTGATATCGTTTCCTTCGGCAGATAATTGATTTAACGATATTTCTCCTTGATTGCTGGACCTTCCAAACGTGATCACTGATCGGATCTTCCAGTATCTATTATTATTCCATGATTTCGCTGATCACTGATCTCCTCGAATATTGATTATTCTTACTCCGTTATAACTGATTTGATTTCCTAGTTTTACGGAGCTAATCCTGATTTGTTGAAGTAATTTTATAGCTTTCCTTGTACATCACGAGTTATTCTGGTAGTTTTCTTTGATTGAGTTCTTTGACACAGGCCATTTCAGCAGCTCTTCTTTACTTCTTTGAACTCCTGCACATGTATATTAATTGCATCATTAAAACGTGATCTAACATTGATGACTTGTGTGCCATGCTTTCGGAATGCAACTCGGTGGGAAATCCTAAAGAGTGGTGGATTGATTCTGGAGCCACTCGCCATATTTCTGTTGTTAGAGAAGATTTTGCTAATTATGGTCCTATTGGACCTGATGAGATGTTTTCTATGGGAAATGCTGCAAAGGCCAAGATTGAAGGATGTGGGAAGATATTTCTCAAAATGACTTTCGGCAAAGTGGTAACTTTGAACAACATCCTTCATGTTCCTGAGATTAGGAAGAATTTAGTCTCTACTGGACTTCTTGTTAAGAATAGTTTTAAATATTTTTTGTTTTCAATAAGGTTGTAATAAGTGAGAACGAAATATTTGTAGGAAAAGGTTACCTCACTGAGGGCCTTTTCAAGCTGAATGTAATGGTTGTTGAAAATAATAATAAATTTCGGCTTCGTCTTACTTACGTGAGTCAAATGAATTATGGCATATACGTTTGGGTCACGCTAATTATAAAACTTTGCGGAAAATGATTAATTTGGAAGTATTGCCTAAATTTGAATGCGAAAAATCAAAATATCAAATATGTATGGAATCTAAGTATGTTAAACATCCTTATAAGTCAGTTGAAAGGAATTCAGATCCTTTAGACTTAATTCACACAGATATTTGCGATATGAAGTCAATACCATCTCGCAGTGAAAAGAAGTATTTCATAACTTTTATTGACGATAGTACTCGATATTGCTATGTTTACTTACTTAATAGTAAAGATGAAGCAATAGACACATTCAAGTAATACAAAAATGAAGTTGAACGCAACTTAACAAGAAAATCAAAATAATAAGAAGTGATAGGGGTGGTGAATATGAATCTCTTTTTGAACAAATATGTTTAGAATATGGAATTATTCATCAAACAACGGGCCCTTACACAAGGGCGGCCAACGAATTTTGTGGCATAAAGCCAAATTTTATGAGGGGCCTTAACTTTTTAATTTTTTTATTTATTTATTTGAAATCTACTTTTTTTTAAGCTTTTCTTAGATACAAAGTTATTAATAATTTTCTTATAATCAATAACCCCTAATAAGTATTTCTCAATTGATAATATAGCTAATCCATTTTACCCTTTTGTTGTGACATAGTTGTTCTTAGGTAAGATTTTATCAATTTAATTTTGAAAACTTCTTTCCGTCTAAGCAAAGGTAACATGAGTTATGAACATTATTCCATAAGCAAATTTATGCATTTGGAAAAGAAACAAATATTTTTATTTGATTAAGTGTATCAATTAAAATGTTATCTTCTAATTGTACAATTTTTTTAATAAAGCCAAATTTTATGAGGGGCCTTAACTTTTTAATTTTTTTATTTATTTATTTGAAATCTACTTTTTTTTAAAGCTTTTCTTAGATACAAAGTTATTAATAATTTTTTATAATCAATAACCCCTAATAAGTATTTCTCAATTGATAATATCGCTAATCCATTTTACCCTTTTGTTGTGACATAGTTGTTCTTAGATAAGATTTTATCAATTTTAATTTTGAAAACTTCTTTCCGTCTAAGCAAAGGTAACATGAGTTATGAACATTATTCCATAAGCAAATTTATGCATTTGGAAAAGAAATAAATATTTTTATTTGATTAAGTGTATCAATTAAAATGTTATCTTCTAAATGTACAATTTTCTTAATACCTCTTATTCAAAAAATAAATCTAAACTATCAATATCGAATTGGTTATTATGCTTTAAGGAACATTCAAGATTAAGGCAATATTTTTTCAAATTTCCAACATCCAGTGATCTTAATTTTTACTGCCAAATAGAAAACCAAAAATATTTTCATATGCTTCGAATTGCTTAAAATATATTTTGATGTGGAAAAATAGCATTGTCTGTTATGTATAAAAGTAATCAACTCTAAAGGACTATTCGAAAGATTTTGAGATTTAATTATCAACATTCGCATCAAATTGTTACTTTCTATATATCACATGTTTCTTACGAAATTCGGGTTCGATATCCATTTCAAGTGAAATTTCGTTGGTAGAAATCATAGCAGTTGCAAATATTTCTTCTCTATATTTGTTAAAGAAAGAAATCAAACTTTTTCATTTTATAGAACTCCTTTTTAAATTTACACATAATCTATTAGGTATAATAAAAATGGGGGGCCCCATAAATATGGGGCCTAAAGTGGTTGCTTTATTTGCTTTATGGAAGGGCCGCCTCTGCCCTTACACACACCAATCCAATGGAATTGCAGAAAGAAAGAATCTTTCATTAAAGGAGATGAACAACGCATTATTAATAAGTTTTGGTTTGCCACAGAACTTATGGGGGGGAAGCCATTCTTACGGCTAGCCGAATACTAAATCGAGTACCCCATAGAAAAATACAATCCATTGCATATGAAAAATGGAAAGGAAGGAAGCCCAACTTGAATTATTTTAAAGTGTGGGGGTGCTTGGCAAAAGTGCAAGTTCCTAAACTCAAAATGGTAAAAATAGGACCGAGAACCGTTGATTGTGTTTTCATAGGATATGCGACCAATAGTAAAACATATCAATTTCTGGTTCATAAATCAGAAAATCCCGACATTTATAATAATACGGTTATAGAATCAGATAATGCTGAGTTTTTTGAAAATATATATCCATATAAAAATAATGTGAGTCGATTGGTGAATGATCAAAATGAACTCGGGAAGAAACAAAAGAAAGTACACTTAACCAGGAGGATCTAAGACGTAGTAAATGTCAAAGAACGTCTACTTCATTTGGGCCAGATTTTGTAACTTTCTTATTGAAAAATGAGCGAAAAAAATGTAATGAAGCTATTTCTTATTTGGAATCATTATTTTAGAAAGAGGCAGTCAATAGTGAAATAGAATCCATACGGAACAACCATACATGGGAATTGGTTGATCTTCCTTCTGGAAATAAACCTTTGAGTTCTGAATGGATCTTTAAGAGGAAATGAAATATGATGGCACTATTGACAAATTTAAGGCAAGACTTGTGGTCAAATGGTATGGACAACGAGAAGGTCTTGACTATTTTGATACATACTCTCCAGTTACAAGAATTACGTCCATACGAACGTTAGTAGTGTTAGCTGCAGTTTATGGTCTTGACATTCATCAAATGGAAGTTAAGACAGCCTTCTTAAATGGAGAGTTGGAGGAGGAAATTTTCATAGAACAACCTGAAGGCTTTGTGGTTCCAGGTAAGGAAAATAAGTTATGTAGACTTGTTAAGTCCCTTTACGGAATGGCATGCGAAATTTGACCAAACAATATTGTCAAAATAGTTTTAAAATAAATGATTGTGATAAATTTGTGTACATTAAAAATGTTCCAAATCACATAGTCATTGTTTGCTTATATGTAGATGATATGCTGATAATAAGTAATGACATTGCCAGCATAAATGTGACTAAGCACATGCTAACTAGTAAGTTTGATATGAAAGACTTGGTAGTTACTGATTTAATTCTTGGAATTATGATCCGTAAGACTTCTCAAGGTCTGGAATTGTCACAATTTCATTATATTAAGACAGTACTTGAAAAATACAAGCACTTGGGCTTTAACGTTGCAAAGACTCCAATTGACGTGAATCTTGTATTAGCAAAGAACAAAGGCCAAATCATATCACAATTGGATTATGCATGTGTGTTGGGTTGCTTAATGTACATCATGAATTGTACACGATCAGATATAGCTTGTGTTATAAGTAAATTGAGTCAATATACGAGCAATCCATGTCAATCTTATTGGATGGCCATGAAACGAGTTTTGGGGTATTTAGAACATACCCAGGACTTTGCATTGCACTACAGTAAATATCATGCGGTCATTGAGGGATACTGTGATGCAAATTGGATCACCGGATCAACTAATTCCAAGTCCACAAGTGGAAATGTATTCACTATTGGCGGAGGAGCGGTATCTTAAAAATCGTCCAAACAAACTTGTATTGCCCGCTCTACAATGGAGGCTGAATTCATAGCCTTAGATAAAGCCGATGAAAAATTTGAATGGCTCCGGAATTTCTTGAAAGATATTCCAGTTTGGCCAAAACTGTTAGCACCAATATGCATACATTGCCATAGTCAAGCGGCAATTGGAAGGGATGGGAGCGTTATTGTAACGACCCGGCTGGTCGTTTTGAGAAATTGCACCCGATTCGGTAGTTTGAGGTCTCAAGAATCTTCACATTAGGTATATCTACTTGTGTGCATGGTTGTATTCGGTTTCCGGATGAATTAGAATTGAATTGGAAGAAGGAACCTAGTTATGGAAGTTTAAATAGTGAAAATTTGACGAAATTGGACTTTTAAGTAAACAGCCCTAGAATGGGTCGTGTGTGATCTCAACAGCTTTGTATGGTGATTTTGGACTTAGGCGCGCATCCGGATTCGTATTTGGAGGTCCGTACGGTAATTTGAGGCATTTTGGCAAAAGTTGAAAAGTTGAAGTTTGGAAAATGGAGAAGTTTGACCCATAGTTGACTTTTGTGATATTGGGGTCGGAATGCGATTCTGAGAGTTGGAGCAACTCCGTTATGTCATTTTGTACTTGTTTGAAAAATTTGGCTTTATTCCGAGTTGAATTAATAGGTTTCTGCATGAGATTTGATATTTGAATATTTGAAAATTCATAAGCTTGATTTTTGGTTTGATTCGTTGTTTTGTTATTGTTTTATGTGATTTGAAACCTTGAGCGAGTCCGTGTTAGGTTATATGACTTGTTTGTGTGATTAGATGGGTTCTAGGAGCCTCAAATGGGCTACGGGTCAATTTCCCTTGTTTTTGAACTGATGTATCTGCTTCTGGTATCCTCTTTCGCGATCGCGAACCGCCTCCCGCGTTCACGAAGCTTTGTTGCTGACCAGATGGAATTCCTTCTTCGCGTTCGCATTAAAAGAGTCGCGTTCCTGAAGCTCTGTCTCTTCCTTCAGCGTGTTCGCATCCGTCCATCGCGTTCACGTAGTTATGCCATCTCACCCTTTGCGTTTGCATATAAGTTCACGCGTTCGCAAAGAACCGTCTTTGGGCCATTCGATTTTACTGTCGCGTTCGCGATGAGTAATTTGGGAATCCTTCATCTTTCTTCTTCGCTAATGCGATACTTCCTCCGTATTCCCGATGCTTTAAGACCTGGGCAGAATAAATAGTACCTTATTCTGAGGGTTTGCGATGTTCACCATTTTTGGAGTTCTAGAGCTCGGTTTTGAGGTAAGTATCTTGCCTAACTTTATGGGGGGACTTCCCCTTAGGAATTGAGTCTTCTTTGCTAATTGTAGTCCATGCATGTGAGGTGACGAGTGTGTGCTCGGACTTATTTGTGGAAAATATGCTCTAGGGTTCCTCGGTCCTTATGTTCAAATGTGGAGAGTACTTCGTTATGATTGAGTTTGATAATTTATTAAATTGTCTCTATATGTTCCATAGACAAGAGGGGTTGCTCTGATGGTAAGCAACCCCCACTTCCAACCAAGAGGTTGTGAGTTCGAGTCTCCCCAAGAGCAAGGTGGGAAGTTCTTGGAGGGAAGGATGCCGGGAGTCTATTTGGAAACAGCCTCTCTACCCCAGGGTAGGGGTAAGGTCTGCGTACACACTACCCTCCCCAGACCCCACTAAGTGGGATTATACTGGGTTGTTGTTGTCTCTATATGCTCCATATGATATTGCTAGCTTTCCTTGTATTCCTACGTGTTGCATTGACCCTTAATTGACTTAATTGAAGTCTTATGATATTCCATGTTCTAGAGATTTATATCATATTTTGGGTTGTCTGCCGTGTTTGGGGCCTTGTGCCGACCTGCTGAGACCCTTAGGGACACTTTTACTATTTTTCCGCACTCTATTTGTTTTGAAAGCATATCCTCAGTCATGTTTTACCTGTTTATTATTTAAATATGGTTTTATCACGTTATTTCTTAAAAATGTGAAAACTGTTTGGGCTAAGTTCCCTGTTTTACTGATGGTCCAAGTGATCGTGAGGTTGATTACTGAGATAGATCGAGGGTCTGATTGTAAGGTTGATGACTAAGATAGACCGAGAGTCTGATTGTGAGGTTAATGACTGAGAGAGGCTGAGGTTCTGGTTGTGAGGATTATATATTTATGGATCGAGCTGCACGCCACAGCAATATATATATATATATATATATATATATATATATATATATATATATATATATATATATATATATATATATATATATATATATATATATATATGTATATGGATCGGGCTGCACACCGCAGCGATATGTTGGGTCGGGCTGCATGCCGCAGCGATATAGCTCTTGGACTGTAGGAGCCCTTCCAGAGTCTACACACCCCCAGTGAGCGCCGTTGACGAGATATATATATGGATCGGGTTGCACATCGCAGCGATATATGGATCGGGCTGCATGTCGCAGCGGTTACTATATGGTACCTATTGAGCCTGAGTGTGAGTACTGATTGGTAAAGTTGAGTCACGAGTGACTGACGATAGATATATTCATGCACATGAGTGATTCTTTACCTGAGAGGCCTGTTTATGAACTTATTGATTTTTATCCCTCTTTAAGTAAATTTCTATCGAATATGTTGATTTATTGACTGCTTTCACTCATCTTTATACTGAGCCTCTATCGCAAACGTTGAATAAATGTTTTAAAACAACTTTCATTAAGCTAGGGTTTATGAAATGTTCGAAACTTAATCTCTGAATTGGGTTTTGTTATTTCCACTGAGATTTTCCTGTTATGAGGCATTTATGACTCCTGTTTTGCCAGAGGGGCTACTCACAAACTATGTTTTGCCCGAGGGGGCGATTATGGTTTTCATCTCTTTTATTATAAATGGTATTGAACCCCTACTGAAACTGTTGGAAGGTATTTCAAAGTGATTTTTTACAAAAGCTGGATTTAAATGAAAAGATTGACTCGTATTCTGATTTGAAAGTCTGTTGTGCTTATTGAGCCTAACGTAAATATTGATTCATTGTTCCATACTGCTCAGTCTTTATTTACTCTTATTACTTACTGGGTTGGAGTACTCACATTACTCCCTGCACCTCGTGTGCAGATTCAGGTATTTTAGAACCGGTAAAGGGTATTGGTTGCTCAGACGCGGAGTCATCATAGTTAGCAAGGTGGCTGCATGACTTTCGCAGCTATGCTTCCTTCCTCTCATTTTTATTTTGAGTTAATACCCTTAAACCCGCCTAAACTATACCATTTTTGTTAGTTTACTACCTAAACTATTGAATGTCCCCAGGAACCCCCTGAACTATATCACCTTTCGTATAAAAAAACCCTCATCGCATTAGCTGTAGTGCGTGTGATACACGCCCTAATTAAATTATAAAATATGCCATGTGGCATGCCATGTGGGTAACTAATTTAATTAATACTAAAATCCACATAAGTGACAAGGGGGTTTTTATACGAAGGGGAATATAGTTCAGGGGGTTTTCGGGGGCACTCGATAGTTTAGGTAGGAAATTGACAAAAATGGTATAGTTTAGGTGGGTTTGAGGGTATTAACTCTAAAAAAAATTAGGACGGATTTTCTTTTTACATCATAGACTCAGTAAGAAGTCATTTACCCTAACATTTGAACAACCAAAAAATACACATTGAAACATATACTAATAATAAGTAGCATCTTCAACATTTTCTTCTTCTTCAATTCGACGTTCCATTTTATCCTTCTGTAACCCAAGAATTATCACCTTACATTGGCCATATTATATCACATAAAATATGATAATTTGAAAGATGATTGCCCCATAGTACTTACATCCAAAAAAACGTCTTCTTGGGTTAGCATTTGCCGTTGATGTTCTAAAAGAAGCAGACTGCCCACAACCACAAAACACATTAAACCTCATGACTCTTCTACAACGGGTGTTCTTCTTTCAAATTAATTTGGTTAACAATAAAGGCTGGACAAAATGCGTAAGATAAAGTATAAACTCAATAAACAGAGAGAGACTTTCAAATAGATTAAGATTAAAAGAGACCAAAAGGGTGAAGAAATGGTGAAGAAATGGAGAAGAAAGGTGAAATAATGGAAAAGATAATGTAATTTAAAGAAAAAGGGATAAAATATATGTTTTTTAAAAAAATGGGCTAATTAGCTGTTATTCATGCTGTCAGGTGGGCCCCAAATCTGCTAATTGTCAAGCTTCATGCGCTTTTGAGGAAGTGATTGCAAACGAAGTGCCACATAAGCGACGGAGGGTTTTTTTTATGAAGGGTGATATAGTTCAGGGGGTTATCGGGAACACTCGATAGTTTAGGTAGGAAACTGACAAAAATGGTATAGTTTAGGTGGGTTTGAGGGTATTAACTCTTTTATCTTTGTACTTAGTACATTTTGACTGTTTTGTTGTATTCAAACCTTGGTAGATGCTCATGTCTAGTGACACCCCGATGTCGGGCTTGTATATCGTTCTGCACAGTTCATTCAGACTTATATTACGAATTGTTTAATTAAAGGCTTAATAATGACTCTAAATGATTAAAGGGTTAATATGGGAGTTGTTTCGGCTGGCCTTGTCTTCACGAGAGGCTCCATCACGATCGGGCCAATTTGGGGTCGTGACAAGTCGGTATCAGATCCTAGGTTATATAGGTCTCACGAGTCATGAGCAGGTTTAGTAGAGTCTCGCGAATCGGTATGGAGACATCTGTATTTATCCTCGAGAGTCTGCAGAACCTTTAGGAAAAACTTCACATTCTTGGAATTCTTATCGTGCGTCCTTGATTCATTGATGTGACGCACACGCTAGATTAAATATGTAAAGTCATTTTAGTTCAGTCTAAACTTCATGAAATGCCTTTTTAACAATTAAGCAAGTAAATGTCAGGCAATAAGGAAAGATAAACACATAAAGGACCGCCCCTCGGGCACAATGTCAGCAAAATTCGCCCCTCGGGCAGTATCATAGAACAACACCAGCCCCTCGGGCTATATCTCACATCACAATGGGTACCTGCGCTCACTAGTAGTATGCAGACTCCTGGAGGCGCAATATCAAGCCATCTCGTGGCATCATCACTAGGCTCTCGGCCTCATATCAACAAGCCACCTCGTGGCGTACAAATCTGAGGCCCTCGGCCTCATAATCATAATCAGGTGTTTCCTCACAACATAGGCCCTCGACCTTACTCTGTCAAAATTCTCACAAGCCACTCGGGAAACAGTAAAATATGATTCTCAGTCCAAAATATCATTTTAAGTATTAAAGCAGAGTAGACATGGCTCAGTTATGAAACAGTAGAATATAACATGACTGACTTCAAGTATAAAGTCAAAACAGTGAGAAAATATTAGTAAAATCCCCTAAGGATTTAAATAGTTGGCACGAGGCCCAAATATGGCACGAGGCCCAAAATATGATGATAGCAAATAGTTTTCAGTCAAATACGCGGCAAAATAGTCATTCGGGACGGAGTAAGTCACAATCCCCAACAATGCACGACCCCACGCTCGCCTTACTGTTTCACTATTTTTACTGCTTCCTTATAGCCTGTGATGTGCCTTACGTGATTTCATATTCTCAGTCTTTATTTATGATTATTACTCACTGAAGTGGAGTACTCACTTTAGTCCCTGCACCCCGTGTGCAGATTCAAGCGCTGTTGATCTTGCTATCGCGAGTTGAGAGCTCCCGACAGATTTCAGAGTTCACGAGGTAGCTGCTCGGCGTTCACAACCCCGTGCATCTCCCCCTTTATCTCATTTCCTTTCTCTTGTTAGTGATTCTGTAATAGCTTGATAGACTCTTCAGACTTGTAGTTCATTGTTAGATGTTTATGACTAGTGACACTCCGATGTCGGGCTGTGTTGGTTTTAAATTCCGCAAATTGTAATGTTCACTGTTTATTTTGGGATTTTATCATGTTTAAGACTTAATATTTATTATTTTAATTGCTTAAAATTTAAATGGGAATATGTCGGCTGGCATTGTCTTTACGGGAGACACCATCACGATTGGGTCCGGGTTTAGGATCGTGACACCTGTCTTTCCTACCGCTACTTTGCAACTGTTTTTCTTTTCCTCTTTCCTCTTTTCCACATCCCTCTCTATAAGCTACTCCCAAAACTAACAAAGATAATGGAATTACAAAACTCGATTAAAGAGATACGATCAATTCATAAAAAAGGAAGGAGATATGTAATTATTGACTTTTATACTGCGACTTTGCTATCCTAATGTTCTATAACTACTTGGCCTTAGAGAGGTATTAGATTTATGAACGCTCCCACGGTAGCAGAATAGCAGGATCGAGAACTTATACAAATTTCTTTTTTCCAAAAAATAGGTTAAGAATATGTAGCCATTCTTATTTTTGACATAATAAGTAACTAATTGTCTGTAGTATTTTTTTTTTAACCATTTCCCTAGAGAAGCTAATAAGCAAACGACGTACCCCAAATTCATAAATTTTTTATGAATCTCCATGTAATTTCACGTGTTATTTTCCCCCTCTTTTACCTGTCTATCTTCAAAATTATCAAAAGTAAGCTTATCCAAAATCTCGAAATATCTATTAAGTTCTTTTGGAAGCTAAGTGTCTCCTATAAATACAATATATAAATACACACATCGTCTTCAAAAAGTGGAGAGAAATTACAATAGCTTGAACGTAAATTTCAAGTTTCGATCTCATTGAAAATTCTTTGAACAATTGAGAAATTTATCATTTGATTCTTTTTCACTGATAAATATGTAAAGTACCTGATAAAGTTTATCTAAAAGAAAAAAAAAATCTGCGGTTACAATTATTGATATATTTCTTAACATTAACAATAAATCAACAAATATACTTACACTATAATAGAAGATAATAAAAATAGAAATTATAATATCTTGACGCTGCTTTCACTTCAAGAAAACTCATTGTTGACATGTGATTTTTTATCCTCCCCAGGATTTTTTATATTTTAGCATGTAAATATTTAATTTAGGCCTAATATCGCAATTTCAACTAATTTTGACTCTTTTACTTTATTTTATTACAAGAAAAATGAAAATTACAAAAAAAATAGTTTCATTAATATTTTGTAGTCATTTTTAATTGTCACGACCCGGATTTTTCACCCTCGAAAGTCGTGATGGCGCCTACTAATGTGAGCTAGGCAAGCCAATCCTTTAACTACTTACTTCATTGACCAATTAATTATTTTTAACAAATATAAGGCGATAACATACAACCAACGAAACTTTAAATATAGAGCAGAAGATGTCAATAAAATATCTGAATTCTATGTCTATTATAATTACTCAAGCCTTAATCACCCAAAACCTGGTGTCACGGTGTCATAGACGGTCTAAGATTTACTACATACAAAGTCTAAAGAAATAACAGTACACTGGTTCTGAACAAAAGGGAAATGAAACAGGGAATAGAGATAGAGGGAGACGCTAGGGCCTGCGGACGCCTGCAGGTCTACCTTGGATCTCCGCGTTGACTGATGGTAGCCTCCAACTACGGTCCAAGAGCTGCTTCAGTATCTGCACATAGTGCAAAGTGTAGTATCAGCACAACCGACCCCATATGCTGGTAAGTGTCTAGGCTAACCTCGGCGAAGTAGTGACGAGGCTAGGACCAGACTAGCAAATAAACCTGTGTAGTTCAAATATATACAACGGAAAAGAAAATATAGAAATAAACAAGTAAAGATGTGAGGGGGAAACATGCTTCGGGGAATAACAGGTAAAAGCAGAATGTCAAGAGAATTATAAAGGAATCAAAGTCCAACCACCAACAAGAGTAAGGAAAACAAAGACAGATTTCACTTTCTTTTCACATCTTGTTTCAGGCGTGTAACCCGATCCTATTTCCTGTATCTCGTGGAAGGCCTGCCACCCGTTCCCATATCATGTATCTCGTGGCAGGCATACTACCCGCTCCCATTTCATTTATCTCGTGGCAGGCGTGCTACCCGCTCTCATTTCATGTATCTTGTGGTAGGCGTACCACCCGCTCCCATTTCATTATATCTTGTGATAGGCTTACCACCTGCTCCTAGTTACAAGCCAACAATAATCACAAGGAATCCCGGCAAGGGCCCGATACCAACATGTTCTAATAAAAATTCATTTCCAAATCCTTTAAAATATTTTCAGAAAATAATTTTCTTTAAAAATTTATTTCTCGGTCTTCGGACCTCAGAATTTGATTCCGGGCATACGCCCAAGTCCCATATTTTCCTACAGACCCTCTGGACCATCTAAGAAGGAAGTACCTGAGTCGGGGAGGCTCCGCATATCAGACTCGGACTCCCAGGTCGATGCCTCAGGAGGCTGACCTCTCCACTGAACACGAACATAAGGAAGAATGTTCTACCTCAACTGACGAACCTGCCGGTCTAGAATAGCTACCAGCTCCTCCTTATAAGAAAGTCCTTGTCCAACTGGACAGTGCTGAAATATAACACGTGGGATGTATCGTCGTGATATTTTCGAAGAATGGACACATGAATCACTGGGTGCACGGCTAATAATCTCAGCAGCAATGCAAGTCTATAAGCCACCTCTCCCACTCAATTCAGAATCTCAAACGGGCCAATGAACTTAAGGCTAAGCTTTTCCTTCTTCCCAAATCTCATCACGCCCTTCATAGGCGACACTCGAAACAATACTCGCTCACCCACCATCAATGCTAAACCACGAACCTTGCTGCTGGCATAACTCTTTTTCCCTGACTGAGCTGTAAAAAGCATATCCTATATGATCCTGACCATGTCCAAGGCATCCTGAACCAGATTCGTACCCAACAACCGAGCCTCTCCCGACTTAAGCCATTTAACCGGAGACTGAAATAGCCTACCATACAAAGCCTCATACGGAGCCTTCTGAATACTCGACCGGTAGCTGTTATTGTGGGCAAACTATGCTAAAGGATAAAACTTATCCTACGAGCCTCCAAAGTCAATGACACACGCTCGGAGCCTATCCTCCAAAATATGAATGGTCCACTTGGACTGCCTGTCCGTCTGAGGATGAAATGATGTGCTCAACTTAACCCGTATGCCCAACTCTCGCTAAATTGCTCTCTAGAAACGTGAGGTAAACTGCTTACCTCGGTCCAAAATGATAGACACGGGCACACAATGAAGGCGAACAATCTCCCATATATAGATCTCAGCTAGCCTTTCGGATGAATAGGAGACTACCACAGGAATGAAATGCGCTGACTTGGTCAGCCTATCAACAATGACCCATACTGCATCGAACTTCCTCCGAGTATGTGGGAGACCAACAACAAAATCTATAGTGATCCGCTCGCACTTCCATTTGGGAAGCTCAATCCTCTGAAATAAAACACCAGGCCTCTGACGCTCGTACTTAACCTGCTGACAATTCAAACACCGAGCCATATATGCAACGATATCCTTCTTCATTCTCCACCACCAATAATGTTGCCGCAAATCCTGATACATCTTCGAGGGGCCCGGATAATAGATATCGGGAGCTATAGGCCTCCTCTACAATCAACTCTCGAAGCCTATCCACATTAGGCAGTCAAAATCGACCCTGCAATCTCAAGACTCCATCATCTCCTAAGGTAACTTGCTTGGCACCTCTGCGCTACACCGTCTCTCTAAGGACACATAAATGAGGATCATCATACTGCGGATCTGGGTTACGTTCCAATAATGAAGAACGAGAGATTGTGCAAGATAACACACGGCTGGGATCAGAAACATCCAACTTCAAGAACTGATTGGAAAAAGCATGAGCATCCAAAACAAGCGGCCTCTCACCGACCGGAATGTAAGCAAGATTGCCCATACTGGCTGACTTCCTACTCAAAGCATCGGCTACCACATTGGCCTTTCCCGGATGATATAAGATGGTGATATCATAATATTTCAACAACTCCAACCACCTCCTCTGCCTCAAATTCAACTCCTTTTGCTTGAACAAATACTGAAGACTCTTGTGATCCGTGAACACCTCACATGCCACGCCGTACAGATAATGCCTCAAAATCTTCAATGCGTGAACTATGGCTGCCAACTCTAAATCATGAAACAGATAGTTCTTCTCATTAATCTTCAACTGCCGCGAAGCATAAGCAATGACCTTGCCATCCTGCATCAACACTGCACCAAGACCAATACGATATACATCACAATAAACTGTATAAGGCCCTGAACTTGCGGGAAAAACTGACACCGGTGTCGTAGTCAGAGCTGTCTTGAGCTTCTAAAAGCTCACCTCACACTCGTCCAACCATCTGAACTGGGCACCCTTCTGGGTCAACCTAGACATCAGGGCTGTGATAGATGAGAAACCTGCCACGAAGTGACGATAGTCCCCTGCCGATCCCAAGAAACTCCGAATCACTATAGCTGATGTTGGTCTAGGCCAGTTCTTGACTGTCTCAATCATCTTCGGATCGACCTGAATACCCTCTGCTGATACAACATGACCCAGGAATTGCAACTGAACTCAACTAGAACTCAGACTTTGAGAACTTAGCATATAACTTACTATCCCTCAGATTCTAAAGAACCACTCTGAGATACTGCTCGTGCTCCTCCTGGCTGCGGAAATATATCAAAATATCATCAATGAAGACTATCACGAATGAGTCTAAATAAGGCCTGAACACTCGGTTCATCAAATCCATAAAATATGCTAGGGCACTTGTCAACCCGAATGACATCACCAAGAACTCATAATGCCCATACCGAGTGTGGAAAGCTGTCTAAGGGGTATCAGATGCCCTAATCCTCAACTGATGGTAGCCAGATCTCAAGTCAATATTTGAAACTACCTTGGCACCCTGAAGCTGATCAAACAAATCATCAATCCTCGACAATGGATACTTATTATTGATTGTAACCTTGTTCAACTGTCGGTAATCAATACACATTCTCATCGAGCGGTCCTTCTTCTTAACCAACAAGACTGGCGCACCCCAAGTCAAAACACTCAGCCCAATGAAACCCTTCTCAAGCAAGTCTTGCAACTGCTCCTTCAACTCTTTCAACTCAGGTGGGGCCATGCGATACGATAGAATAGAAATGGGTTGAGTGCCCGGAGCCAAAGAAATGCAGAAGTCAATATCCCTGTCGGGTGGCATACCCATCAGGTCTGAAGGGAAAACCTCAGGAAACTCACGAACAACGGGCACTGAATCAATTGAAGGAACCTCCGCACTAGAATCACAAACATATGCCAAATAGGTCAAACACCCCTTCTAGACCATACGCCGATCTTTCACATACGAGATAACACTGCGGGTAGAATGAACAGGAGTCCCTCTCCACTCTAAACGAGGAAAACCCGGTAAAGCTAAGGTCACAGTCTTGGCATGACAGTCCAAGATAGCATGGTAAGGTGTTATCCAGTCCATCCTCAATATAACATCAAAGTCAACCATGTCTAGAAGTAATAGATCTACACGAGTCTCAAGACCCCCAATCAGCACAATACAAGAATGATGGACTCGATCTACCATAATAGAATCACTCAATGGCGTACACATATAAATAGGAACTCTCGATGAATCACTAGGCATAACCAGATACGGTGCAAAATATGATGACACGCACGAGTACGTAGACCCTAGATCAAATAACACTAAAGCATCTCTATCACAAATCAGAACCGTACCTGTAATAACTACATCTGAAGCCTCAGCCTCGGGCCTGGCTGGAAGATCATTACATCGGAGTTGGGACCCACCACCCTGAACTACATCTCTGGGATGGCCTACTCCTGGCTGGCCTTCACCTTTAGCGGCCTGAGCTCCACCTCTAATACCTCTACCTCGACCTCTAGCACCTCTACCCCCACCTCTAGCTAGCTGGGCGGGCTGTGGAACACCTGGTGCCTGAACCATGGCACGAGAACCCTAATGTGGAGAGCTGCTCGCTACTCGCTACTCGAGGGCAATACCTAGCAAAGTGCCTCGTGTCAACACAAGTAAAATAAGCCCTCGACTGCTGGGGCTGACGACCCTAGAAACTATGAAGCGGTGGTGCACTGATAGGAGCTAGTGGTGCACTGTAGTACTGCTAATCGAATACTGAATCCGACCACCACGGCCACCTCAAGCAACGTGAGAAACCTAAAGTGTTGACTGAAAAGGCCTATGAAGATGGCCTCTACCATACGAATCCCTAACTCTAGACGAGCTACCACTAAATCTGCATGAATGACGGGGCCTCTTGTTCGGCCCATGACCACCTCCCTATGCCAGAACCATCTCCACTCTCATAGCCACATTGGCCGCCTCCTGGAAAGATATCTCACTTTCAGTCTCCCTAGCCATCTGAAGACGAATCGGCTGAATAAGACCATCAATAAACCTCCTCACCCTCTCTCTCTCAGTGGGAAGTATGACAAGAGCTTGCCGAGCTAGGTCGATGAATCTGGTCTCATACTGGGTAATAATCATAGAACCTTGCTGGAGACGCTCAAACTGCCTCCCATAGGCCTCTCTCTGAGTGATGGGGACAAACTTCTCCAGCAATAGCTATGTAAACTACTCCCAAGTCAAGGCTGGCGATCCAGTTGGTCTAGCTAAGCAATAATCTCTCCACCAAGTCTTGGCGGATCCGGATAAGCGAAAAGTAGCAAAATCAACCCCATTGGTCTCAACTATACCCATGTTCCTGAGAACCTCATGACAACTGTCTAGATAATCCAGGGGATCCTCAGAAGATGCGCTGCTGAAAGTAGTAGTGAAGAGCTTGGTGAATCTGTCCAATCTCCTCAAAGCATCGGCAGATATAGCTGCTCCATCACCGGTCTGAGCTACCACACCCAGTTGAACTGCTCCAACTAGATAAACTGCTAGAGTTTGGAACTGGGGAGCTACCTGCTCCGGAGTGCGAGTAGCAAGAGTCTGGGCTCCTCATCCAGCCTGAGAGATGGTTGGTGCTGCAGGAAGCAAGCCTGCCTGGGTGACACTCTCCATAAGGCCCACTAGACAGACCAGAGCATCCTGGAGAGCTGGGGAAACAATAAACCCCTCTGGGACCTGATCTGGGCCCACACAAACTGCTGGGGCCCTGAACCTTATCATCAAAATCAACTTGAGGCTCTGCCGTTGGTGTTGCTACTCTGGGCTAAGCTCTGCCCTTACCTCGGCCTCACCCTCTACACCCCGTGGGAGCTGCTGCTAGGGGCTCGGGCTGCTGGTCAGTGAATGATGAAGCGCGTGTTCTTGCCATATAAGAAAGAACATAGTAGAAATTCAATTAACATTGAGAAACCAAACTGCATGATAAGAAAGAATAACATGAAGTGTTCCCTAACTCTGTAGCCTCTAGGGGATGAATACAGACATCTCTGTACTGATCCCTCAGACTCCACTAAGCTTGTCTGTGAACTGTGAGACCCATTTAACCAAGAGCTCTGATACCAACTTGTCACGACCCGGATTTACCACCTTCGGGAGTCGTGAAGGCGCCTACTAATATGAGCTAGGCAAGCCAATCTTTTAACTAATTACTTCATTGACCAATTATTCCTTTTTAACAAATATAAGGTGATAACATAAAAACAACAGAACTTTCAATTTAGAGCAGAAGACATCAATAAAATTTCAAAATTTTGTGTGAATTACAATTACTCAAGCCTTAATCACCCAAAACCTGGTGTCACAGTGTCACAGACGATCTAAGATTTACTACATACAAAGTCTGAAGAAATAACAGTACATTGTTTCTGAACAAAAGGGAAATGAAACAGGAAATAGAGATCGAGGGAGACGCCAGGGCCTGCGGATACCTGCAGGTCTACCTTGAATCTCCTCATGGACTGAAGGTAGCCTCCAACTACGGTCCAAGAGCTGCTTCGGTATCTGCACATAGTGCAGAGTGTATTATCAGCATAACCGACCCTATGTGCTGGTAAGTGTCTAGCCTAACCTCGGGAAGTAGTGACGAGGCTAGGACCAGACTACCAAATAAACCTGTGCAGTTCAAATATATACAGCGTAAAAGAAAATACAGCAATAAACAAGTAAAGATGTGAGGGGGAAACATGCTTTGGGGAATAACAGGTAAAAGCAAAATATCAAGAGAATTATAAAGTAATCAAAGTCCAACCACCAACAAGAGTAAGGAAAACAAAGACAGATTTCACTTTCTTTTCGCATCTTGTTGCAGACGTGCAACCCGATCCCATTTCCTGTATCTCGCGGCAAGTGTTCCACTCGCTCCCATATCATGTATCTCGTGGCAGGCATGCCACCCACTTCCATTTCATTTATCTCGTGGCAGGCGTGCCACCCGCTTCCATTTCATTTATCTCGTGGTGACGTGCCACCAGCTCCCATTTCATGTATCTTGTCGTAGGCGTATCACCCACTCCCATTTCAATTATCTTGTGTTAGGCGTACCACCCGGTCCATTTTATTAAATCTTGTGGTTGGTGTACCACCCACTCCCATTTCATTATATCTTGTGGTAGGCGTACCACCCGTTCCCAGATTCAAGCCAACAATAATCACAAGGAATCCCGATAAGGGAACAAGAACAATATAATAACTTCCCGGCAAGGGAACAATGATGTCTCAACAATATCCCGGAAAGGGAACACTAATATCAAACAAACATCCCGGCAAGGGAACAATGATGATAAAAACATGTGAGGCACAATAAACCACAACAGAGCCATAACAATTTATAACGCAAGACTCATGGTCATGCTTGACACCGACGTATAGATACTCGTCACCATGCCTATACATCGTACTCAAAAATTATCACATAGCAAATAAGACTCGAATCCTAATCCCTCAAGCTAAGGTTAGACCAAACACTTACCTCAAACTTCAACGGCCAACTCAAGCCACAAATACCGATTTTCCTTTTGAATTTTGCTCCAAATCAATTGTATCTAGACATAATCGACCTAATAACATCAATAAATGGTAAACAATTAAATTCCAATGCTTAATTAGAGCTTTCCCATCATTCTTCCCAAAAAGTCAAAAATCGCCCCCGGGCCCACTTGGTCAAAATACGAGGTTTGAACCAAAATTCGATCACCCGTTCACCCACGAGCCCAAATATATAATTTGTTTTGAAATACGACCCCAAAACGAGGTCAAATTCCCAAATAATCAAAAAGCCCTAACTCTACCCAAATCCCTAATTTTCTACCCTTAATCTCTTGTTTTAGTCTTAGAAATCTAGTGGGTGTTGATAAAAATGGAAGAAAATGAGCTTATGATTACATACCTATGAAGTTATGGTGAAGTTTCTCTTCAAAAATTGCTCAAGAAGTGTGGAGAAGAAGAAGTTATGTAATTTTGGACTAAGTCCCGAATGTGCTGGTTTCTGTTTAAATGACTGGGAAAATTTGTTCTCTGTGATCGTGGATAAGGGAATGTTATCGCGTAGAGTAAATGTGACTGGGCATTGCAATCGCAAATAAGGCTAACACATTACGATCGCGGAGGGAACAATGCAATCGCATAGAACAAAAATGGGCCTCTCAGAATATACTCTACGCGATCACGAAAGGAAATATACGATCACATAGCACAAAATAGAACCCCTGAAATTTACACTATGCGATCGCGAACTTCCCTATGAGATCGCATATCACAAACACCTGGACACCACTAGACAGCAGATTCTGCAACTTTCCTAAGTCCAAAAACACTCCGACGCCGATCTGAAACCCACCCGAGCCCTCGGGGCTCCAAACTAAATATACACACAACCTCAAAAACATCCTATGGACTTATTCCTGTACTCAAATCACAAAATAACATCATGAACATCGAATTAAACCTCAAGATCAATGAAATTTTCTCAAAACTTCTTTAAATATTAAATTTGCATTTAAGGTCCGAATCACGTCAAACGGATTCCGTTTCTTAGCAAAATTCACAGAATTTCTTAAATCACATATAAGACCTTTACCGAGTTCTGGAACCAAAATACGGACCCGATACAACATGTTCTAATCAACATTAATTTCCAAATTCTTTAAGCAATTTTCTTTAAACATTTATTTCTCGGGCTTGGGACCTCAGAATTCGATTTCGGGCATATTCCCAAGTCATATATTTTCCTACGGACCCTCTGGGACCGTCAAATCACAGGTTCAGGTCCGAATCTGGGTCCGTTTACCCAAAATGTTGACTGTAGTTTAATTAATTCAATTTATAGTCAAAATTTATCCTTTTTCATAGATTTTCACATATAGATTTTTCGGCTACACGCCCGAACTGTGCACATAAATTGAGGTTATGCTAAATAGGTTTTTAAAGCCTCGGAATATTAAATTTCATTTTAAAAATAAATGATGACCTTTTGGGTCATCACATTAATCTTGAAAAATCTCAAAAAATAGTTTATTTTAACAGTCAGTCTTATTTTAACAGTTATTTTACTAAAGTAAGATTAGTTAATAAATGAGAACGTATTTTTAGTCTCGGTCGCGGGAAAAGAATAAATTTGGGCCCAAATGACCCATTTTTAGGCCTGATTTTCTGACATAGCCCATAATTCCCAAGCCTCATACCCCTAAAACCCTAGACTTAGACTATAAAAGGACCTACACCCTAATGACCTAAGACTGAGACTCTACATTTTTGGAATCAGCCGTTTTTTATGAAGAACATAATGCTGAAATACAAACAAAAAAGACTAGACTCTAAGACACAAAATACCCTAGCAGCTAAAGACTCTAGACAAAGGAACAAAAAGCTAAGGGGCATCGTTTTTTGATTGTAAAAAAAAGACAAAAATGTGAGCTCATTCTTCTTCAAGAGAATTGGAAATACTACTGCTTCTTGATTACAATCTGTTGCAGCCATAAACGACCCCCCCTTGTGGAACGACCCGACCCGTCGTCTCATGAGTTACCACCCTGTTCCCCCATTTTCTGCTTCTCTATGCTTCATTATCTGTGTTTGGGGTGGTCGAGTTGTTTTCGATTGGTTTTGGTAGGAAATGAGACACTTAGTCTCTTTAAGGAAAGTTTGGTTTGGAAAAGTCACTTGGATGTTGACTTATGAGTTAGAGGGCTCGAATGTGATTTCTGGTGATTCGGTTAGCTTCGAGGGATGATTTGTGACTTAGGAGCGTGATCGGAAGTGGTTTTGGAGGTCCAGTGTAGAAATTACCTTGTTTTGGCAAAGTTAGTATTTCGGTGATTTCCGATTGGTAGGTGAGATTTTGATCTGACGGTCAGAATGGAATTCTGAGAGTTGCAGTAGCTTCGTTAGGTGATTTGGGATGTGTGTGCAAAATTTTAGGTTATTCGGAGGTAATTTGGTTGGGTTTTTTATCGAATGCGAGTTTCTAAAGTTTTTGAAGAACTTAGGCTTGGATTTGATGTAATTTGATAGTTTTAGTGTTGTTTGAGGTGTTTTGATGATTAGAACAAGTTTGGATAATGTTTTAGGATGTGTTGGTGCTTTTGGTTGAGGTCCCGGGGGCCTCGGGGTTATTTCGGATGGCGGTCAGGGAGTTTTGGACTTGTGATGTTGCAGAATTTCTGTTGTTGCTGGTATTTCCACACCTGTAGAAAAGGGGTCGCAAGTGCGGTGTTGCATAAGCGGAGTGGAAGTCGAAGAAGCGGAAAAGGGCAAGGTTAGGCTAGACCGTAGATGCGGATAGGGAGTCGCACCTGCGGAGCTGCGGATGCGGCTATTGGACCACGACCACGGATGCGGCTAAGCGGGACTTAATGAAGTTTTGCAGATGCGGAGTGTCAATCGCAGAAGCAGATATTTGACCGCAGATGCGGTTTCGACTGGGCAGAAGGTATTTAAGTTCATCTTCGCGAATATTTAAGGGTTTCTCATTTCTAACTTCGGACTTGGTGGTTTTTGAGCGATTTTGAAGAGGGATTTCAAGGAGCTTCAATAAGGTAAGGATTCTTGGACCTAAAACACAATTCTATGGTGTTAATTCATGAATTTGGACTGAAAAATTAAGAAAACAAGGACTAAAAATGGAGGTTAGGGCTTGAACTTAAGAGGGCTAATATTAGGGATTTGAGGGGTCAATTGAACTCCAATTCTTGTGATTTTGATATGTATGAACGCGTGGCGAGACAAGGATTCCATTGATGTGAAAATTTTGAGTTTCGAGAAGTGGGCCTAAGGCTCGGGTTTTGGCAATTTCGAAAATTTTGATGTTTTTCGATGATTTTCGATTGGGTTTTGTTCCCTTAGCATATTGTGACGTATTCGTTGTGGTTTTGCTCAGATTCAACGCGCGAGGATGCCAATTTGAGAAGCAAGGGTATAGCGAGCTATAGTTTTGGCCGGCTTGAGGTGAGTAGTGATTGTAAACGATGTCCTGAGGGTTTAAAACCCCAGATTTGCACAACGTAGTACTATATTGAGGTGAGAAACGCGCTTAATGACGAGCGCGGGGTAGTTTACTATTGAGGACCGTGACTTGGTCCGTCTCGACTGATGGTTTTACCGCATAATTTACCGAAACTTGTTTGTTTTCACCATGATTTGGGCTTATTGCCGTATTTGGGCTTAATGCCGATTATTTGGATCCTTCGTGAACTTTTATTACTGTTTCCTCACTAGTTTGATATATTAATTGAAATCAGTCCCATTGGATTACACTGTTTTACAAACCTAGCCACTTTTACTCGAATTGAGACTTATATGATATTTAAAATGTTGTTTGAGCTGAGCACTATTGTCTTACTGATGACCAAGGGGCTTGTGATGATTTTCCGGACTGAGTGAGGCCGAGGGCCATATGTGAGAATATGCTGAGTGATATGAGGCCGAGGGCCTGAGTTACTTTACATGCCACGAGGTGGCTTGATATAGCCCTTGGGCCATAAGGGGCCCCTCCGGAGTCTGCACCCCCACAGTGAGTGCCGGTACCCATATGATCTGAGAGTGAGCCCGAGGGGCTGATATTATGCTGAGTGACTGATACTGAGCCCGAGGGGCTGATACTGTTTTGAGAGATTGATACTGAGCCCGAGGGGCATATTTCTACTTATTATTCACTTGCTGAAAATATCTGTTTTTACCTATTTGAAAAGAGATTTTACTCGATTCTTCACGATTTTACTGCTTTAATATAGAAATTCCTTGTGCCTTTATATGATTTCATGCTTTCAGTCATTATTTATAATTATTACTCATTGGGTCGGAGTACTCACATTACTCCCTGCATCGTGTGTGCAGATTCAGGTATAGCAGAGTCCGCACATGAGTGTTGATTTCTTCCAGACCAGGCAGTGATTTGGAGTTATGAGGTAGTTGTTGACGTCCGTAACCCCGTGTTTCCCTTATCCTCTATCATTTTATGTTTTCATCAGACTATTGAGTCGTATTTTCATACTTTGTAGACTTATAGCAGATTCTGTAGTAGCTCATGACTTGTGACACCCCGGTTTGGGATGTGTCGGGATGGTTTCCCTTGTTTTTATCGTTGTTTCCGCAAAGTTTGGCTATGTTAATCATGTTTTAGACTTTTTTATGTTAATTAATTATTAAAAGAGGTGTTTCATTCTGCTTGGCTAGCCTTGTCTTCACGAGAGATGACATCATGACCGGGTTCGGTAATTGGGTCGTGCCACCCTGTTTCTTTGTCTTCTTCAACGCTTGAGGAACAGAAAGAAGAACGGAAACAAAACGAAGCCAAATCACAGTTGAAGAAACAACTTTCATACCAGTCAAAAGCCTAGCGAAATCGAGCTTGAATCACCTCGGAACTCTAGCCAAAATCCAGCAAAACCAACCATAAAAATAGCTTCAAAACCGGCTATGTAAGCTCACCACTTCCATCACTAAAGCACTGAAAAACCAACCATAAATCTCCATCGAAACAGCCCTCAACTAAGCGAAAAAGAGCTTTATTTTCATTCCAAAAATCAGCCATGAAATACTCGTTGAGGTTTTGTAGCGAAGGTACTGTCCGAGGTTGCTGGTTCGAGGTTCGTCGTGGTCGAATTTGAGCCTGTCGAATTTCAGTTCGTTGGTTTTATTGCTACTTTCCTGTCACTTAGCATTTTCAAGCTGTCAAACAATCATATTTCAGATTTGTTCAAGGTCTATTTCTCCCTTTCTCCTACTATTTTGCCTTAGTTCCATGTTTCTATTGTGTTGATCTTTTAATTAAGGTTCCATTGTTGTTTGTGATGTCTTAGTAGTGTTTGTGTATGTTTTCTTTATTCTGATGATTGTTACTTGTATTTGAAGTTGAATAGAAGAGTAGGTGGAAGTTTGGTTCTGGTTTGTGCTAAAAGAATATTGACTGATTTCAAATAGTCATTTTTGTGGCCTTGTATTTAGAAATTGATTAATTTTATCCAAATTAGACCCACATGCAAAGTTTGAAAGGTCTTGCATGCATTTTGTTGATCTTCTGAAGGAAAAGTTTTATTCCATTGCTAAATCGTATATGGTAGTACTGAGTGTTGTTGATAATTGTGAAGGTACGTTAAAGAGATAGCAAATTAGTATTAGTGGAATTCGATTGTGTTCGATTATTATAGTTGAATACAACTCTCTGCTTTAAAGAAATTGAGGCGTGCCATTTACACAATTGAATCACATAGCCTATGGCCCTCACACATGTTATAATTTAGATATTAAAAATGAACATCGTAGTTTGCTTTAGGCTCGCTAATTATAATTATCACAGTTACTACTAAAATCCGGGGATACATTTCATGTGGCCCAGTTTTAATTTTCTAACAAGGTTAAATAGAACGTGTCGTGACTTACGGGTGCATTTCATGAGCGTGGCTCGCGATATGTTTTAAATAACCTCGAATCAATTATTTAAATAAATAAAAGCAGTTTTAAAGTTAAAAATGCACATAGGTTTAAATGCGTTTTAAAATCAAATAATTAGGCCAATAATAACAGTTGAGCGACCGTGCTAAAATCATGGAACCCGGGAATGCCTAACACATTCTTCCGGGTTAACTTCCTTATCCGGATTTCTGTGTTCGCAGACTATAAAACAGAGTCAATCTTTCCTCGATTCGGGATTCAAAACCCATGACTTGGGACACCATAAATTATCCCAAGTGGCGAATCTGAATTTTAAATAAATAATCCCGCATCGACTGACATTTAAATTGGAAAAACTCCATATCCCCTATCTCTTTTCGGGAAAAAGAAGGTGTGACAGCTCTGGTGACTCTGCTGGGAACAAAACTCAGAACTTCCGGTTCAGGGTTCAAGAATTCGAGCTTACAATGACTGTTATAATTGGCTTTTATTTATTATATGATTACATGTATGGGCCTAATGTGCTAAATGTTGCTTTTTACCGCTTTGATATTATTTGAACTATATATAAACTGTGATAGGACCATTCTCTTCTCATCTTCGGGGATGTGCACGTTGGCGTGACTCTCCTTTCTGTTAGTGCCATACCTTGAAATAATAAAGAGGCTCGGACAAGTTACAAAGCTGGATGGCCTTTTGGCTTTTGGTACGTAGCCCCCTCCCCCGGGCTCGAGTTTTTCGCTCGGGTACACCAAGTCTAGAACAATATACCCAGGTTTTTAAATTTAAAATAACTCAGTCTCATTCCGGATCCTTAGTAGGAACACTTATTTACATCATGTGCATTTGACATTGGGGACTCAATACAGAGGTTGGGTCCATCTTGGACAGGCGGACCCCAGAATCAAAAAACCATCCTGATGCATTTTTACGTGCTACTTGTGCAATTATTTGCTTCGGTTTGCATGTTAACCGGTTGTTAGAATAGGAAGGAATTTGCGAAAAATAAATTGAGGTATGAGAGAGATAATTACCCGCCTGTGAAAAAAACATATTTTCCGAAGTATAGCGAAACGCTGCTACAATATTTGAAAAATAAAAAGAGAAAAAAAGGAAAAAATGAAAATAGTTTCAAAATATTTTATTATATCAAAATTGGCGAACTACGCGGGTCTGATTCTCACTGGATGTGAGATACGTAGGCAAACCTAATTGGTATCGGCCCACAATTTTTTTAAAAAAAATCCAAAAATAATTTTCATTACTTTCTACTTTAGAAAGTCTTTCTTTTAGACCCCAAGTTCTTAAAATAAATAATAGAAAAAAAAATTTCTTTTAATTTCTTCTCAAAATTCAAAAATATTTTTAATTCTTCTTTCAAAAATTGAAAAGAAAATTCAAGGTTAAAAAATATTTTCTTTTTCTTTAGAAGCATTTCTTTCATAAATTCAAAATAACATTCAAAAAATCGAAAAATATTTTCTTTCTTCCTTAGAAGTTTTCTTTCGAAATTCTAAAAAAAGAAAAAAAAGGTCGATATTCCCAAAAAAAATCTCTTTTCTTTAGAAGTCTTTATTTGCAAAAATTTTGAAGAAAAATCAAAATCCAAAAATATTCTCTTTCTTCTTTATAAGTCTTTCTTTCAAAAAAATAAAATCAAAAATTCAAAATAAAAAAAAGTTAGTTTATTTACTTTATTCATGATCTTCCCGAACTACGCAAGGTCTGATTCATGCGGGGTCGTGATACATAAGAAACCCACATCAGGTTCGATCAACCATTAAAAAGAAAAATGAAAAAAATGAAAAAAAAAAAGTGAAAAAATGTTGATAATAATAAGGACTGACTGAGTCCATTCTAACGCTTGTTTTGTTTTAAATTGTGAAGAAATTTGGAGGTGGTTGATTTGTGGTAAGCTGGCAACACAAGATCCTAGGAAAAAATGTCAATGACAACTCACATCGAAGTTGTTACAAATGCTCAAAAGACTCAGGGTCAGAGGGTTCAACAAGAGTCTACTGTGATTGAGGAAAATAGACTACTGAAACAAAAAATGACTGAAATGTGTCAAGCATGGGCAAATGGCCAAGGACCACCTTTTTCTTCTCATGGTTTCCCAAAGTTCACATCCATCTCGACTACTACCATTCTGGTCTTATTGTCTGATCAATATTGTCCACATGTGTGCAATCAATATCCAAACTGTACGACTACAACTGGGAATTCTATTGAATGCTCTCAAAGTTTGTCTTTCACAACCAATCAGACAACCTCTACTGTTATGCCCGTCTTCACCATCCCATAGCTGACGTTGGTGCAGAAGAAAACTCATGAGTCACAATTTTCTACCCAGCAAGAGCACCACCACTCTCCTGAGTACCACTTTCATGGTGTTCAAGAATGAACAGTGATTAAAGTTGGGATTTAGTCCGTGTTTGGTTGAGTTTTCGGTGCTAATTTTGGTTCCGTCCACGGTTCGTGACATCTCGAGTTCAAAGTAGTGAAACAATTATTTGTCCGGTTGTATTGAGGTTCAACTCCTTCATCCTCTATTCGTTTTATGCAAGCTTGATATTAATTATTGATTTGGTTATATGATCCCGTGGATTATGTAATTGTTCGCCGTATTCTAGAATTTGCTCACTTAGCTATCTATTTGTATGTTTACTTGAATTGGTTATAGCTTAACGTGATGTTGTCACAACATAGATATTTGGTTTCCATTTATCAACTGAACTACATAATTAGATTAAAGAAACCAGGGGTGCATTTCATGTTACCTGGCTCCAATTTCGAACTAGGTTAAATAAAGCCTGTCGTGAACCATGGGTGCATTTCATGTGTCGTGGCTTGTGATATATTTTAAATAACCTTGAATTAATTCCTTAAATGAATAAAAGCAGTTTAAAAGTAAAAAATGCACATAGGTTCGAAAGTGTATTAAAATCAGATAAATAGGCCAAATATAACAGTTGAGCGACTGTGCTAGAACCACGGAACTCGGGAATACCTAACACCTTCTCCCGGGTTAACAGAATTCCTTACCCATATTTCTGGTTCGCGGACTATTAAACAGAGTCAATATTTTCCTCGACTCGGGATTCAAACCGGTGACTTGGGACACTATTAATTATCCCAAGTGGCGACTCTGAATCTTTTAATAATATAATCCCATTTCGATGGTCCTTTAATTAGAAAAACTCCTTTGTACCCTTCCGGGGTTAGGAAAAAGGAGGTGTGACACTATGCATTACAAGAACCCTATCTATATCTTCAAGCTTGATCTTGTAATTCCTTGTTCTCTATTGACTCGTACTCTCCAGGTGGAATTCCTTTGTTTCTGACTTGAATTGTAATCTGAGATGCTTTCCCTTTTCTTCAGGCGGGCGCCTGATTACTGAACTTGAACCGTCTTCCTTCGAACATTGTTGCTTTCCCTTCGTTCTTCAAGTGGGCTCCTGATTACCAACACTTGAATTGTTGCTTTGTTCTTCAGGTGGGCTCCTGATTACCAACACTTGAATTGTTGCTTTGTTCTTCAGGTGGGCTCCTCATTACCAACACTTGAATTATTGCTTTGTTCTTCAGGTGGGATCCTGATTACCAACACTTGAATTGCTGCTTTGTTCTTCAGGTGGGATCCTGATTACCAACACTTGAATTGTTGCTTTGTTCTTCAGGTGGGCTCCTGATTACCAACACTTGAATTGTTGCTTTGTTCTTCAGGTGGGCTCCTGATTACCAACACTTAAATTGTTGCTTTGTTCTTCAGCTGGGCTCCTGATTACCAACATTTGAATTGCTGCTTTGTTCTTCAGGTGGGCTCCTGATTACCAACACTTGAATTGCTGCTTTGTTCTTCAGGTGGGATCCTTATTACCAACACTTGAATTGCTGCTTTATTCTTCAGGTGGACTCCTGATTTCCAACACTTGACTTGCTACTTCCCTTCATTCTTCAGGTGGGCTCCTGATTGTCGAACTTCTTTGAACCTTGTTGCTTACCTTCGTTCTCCGGGTGGGCTCCTGATTACCAATACGTAACTGCTTTTCCCTTCTTTCTTCAGGTGGGTTACTGACTACCAACATTTGAACTTGTTGCCTCCCTTCGTTCTTCAGGTGGGCTCCTGATTGCAAAACTTGGATTACTTCCTCTTGTGACTACTTTTCCTTTGAATTATCTTTCCTTATTCCCCAAATAGGTGCATGATTGCTTGACTCTGAACTGCTTTCTATCCTTAAAACTCGTGTTGTTCTCCATCACTCTCCTGGTGGGTGTCTGATTTCAACAAAATAGACTAAACAAAGAAACTTTTCTGACCTAGTTTGGTAACTGGGCACATTTGTAAGTGTTAGTTAAATCATGTTACCAAATATCGCTAAGAATTTGAAAGCTACATCCCATTATCCAGGAGGGTCCTGAAAATTCCTAGTTAAATGACAGTTTCAAAGCTAAATTATCTCTTCTAAAGGTATGACTTCCGCTAAGTCTTGTTATCTAAGAAAGTTTTAAAACTACATTCCATTATCCAGGAGGGTCCTGAAAATCAAAACCAAGTCTTATCTTAAGAGTGACGACTTTAAGGCTAAATTATACTTCCCTACCGCAGAACTTATGCTAAATTTTGTTATCTAATGGAAATCTTAAAGCTAGGTCCCATTATTCAGGAGGGTCCTGAAAACTCCTAATTGAATCCTATCTCAAGAATGAAAAATTTGAGGCCAACTTATATTCCTTTGGGGTACACTTATGATAGATCTTGTTACTCATGCATGTTCTGAATTTTATACTGGGTCCCATTTTCCAGGAGGGTCCTGCGAATTTACGATCAAACCTGCTTGATGCTTACTTTTCCTGGCGGGGGGTTTCTCCGAAACAAATGAAATTTTCTACCCCTATTTCAAATCAAAGAAAATCTTGTCAGTTTAAAATGTGGTGGTTAGTTTGTGGAATTCTTGATGAAGGTGGCTCTTCCCTTGCCGTGCTCTACTTTGACTGACTGCCTTGAACTGGCCAAGTTTTGACTTTCATACTGATCCTCAACCACAGGACCCAGACCGTTGTTTTACATTTCTAACCCTTCTATTGGAATCTCTGCATCTCCCATGAAATTACTAATCCATTCCACCGATGGACCTCCCACAGACACTTTATATCCCACTTTACATCATACTATCCCTGGCATGCTTTGGCCGCACTGTGCTTTGTGCAATTTTAGAAGTTGGTAGTGAGCTTTTAAATCCTTTCTTATTTTCTTATATAAACTGAAGTTGGAAACCTCGTAGAGAAATAAAACCAAAATGAATGAAATGCAATGACTTTGAGAGTTAGGGATACTCTGGAACGAGGTCTAGTAGAGCTGGAAGGAAAATTCTTGAAGAGGATTGAAGACTGCCAAAATGCTGAGGGAAATGCAGGCGGACACCTAGCCTGAGCCTATTTGCTGCTAGGACTGCGCGAGTTGGTACAGCTGTACGAGGGAGGAAAGAATACCGAATCTGGGGAAGGTTCTTCTGGGACCAAGTGGTTAGGATCTTTTATTTCTTACTTTCATGATGTAATAAGGCCACTGGACATTAATGATATTTTTATTTACCGTTATCTTGGTTGTCTTTACAAAAACAAAAAATCAAAAAATAGTGTACTTTGCATTTTCGGCATTTAATGTCTAAATTGTGTGAGCTTAGTTTTAATTAGTGTTTAGTATTGTGTGATAATAATTATTAGGAATTAATTAGCATTTTAATTAATTTTTGATTTTATCATTTAAGTTAGAATTTTGGTCTTATTAATTAGAGAAAGGAAGAAATGAAACAAGGAGAAAAACTCGGAACTGGGCTGTCCCAAATAACCTTTGAATCAGGCCCAAAATATTTTTTAACCCAGTCCAAATCGTATAACGAGGCACCCAAATTAGAACACGACATATATTCTTGCACAATATGTTTAAATTTTGCTATATTCTCTTTCTCAGAATCCGCATTAACTTTTTACCTTTTGTTTTTCTTTTATTTTTATTCCTCTCCCCAAAGGTTAGTTCGTGCACTCTGGCACCATCAACATACTCTACAAGATCCAAGGGCCCTCCACCTCCTCCTCCTCCGAGTCCTATCAGAAACAAGAACAAAGGAAGAATGGGAGACGCAAGTGCTAGAAAGGATATTGAAAGGGAGGAAACTTCTCAGGGTACCCCAATTGCTGAGGGAACTGTTGCTCATCTTGAGCAGAAATTGCTGAAATTCCAGGAAGAATTGGACCAAGTTCGGAACTTGGCAAGCCTGTCATTCTCTCTTGTTGCTCCTGATGTCAACACCCAAAACCCCATACCCCCACAAAACACCCCACAACCACAAATACAACCCACTCACACTCAAACCTGCTACACATGCAATAACACTCCACTACTCATTCCCGAACCGCCAAACACTGCAAACGACCACCTCCACAACACTCCTATGTTTGTGGACACTATACCCCACTATACGCAACCGATCTCAAGTGCAGACGACAAAGACGTCGTTATCAGGAATTTGGCCGCGGAACTCAAGAAGCTAACTAGCCGGGTCCAGGGTGTCGAAGGTAGCAAAGGCATTGAGGGGCTGAACTACAAAGATCATTGCATTCAGCCGGATGTTGAACTCCCGGAGGGGTACAAACCTCCCAAGTTCGAGATGTTCGATGGAACAGGTGATCCCAAGTTCCATCTAAGGACATACTGTGATAAGCTAGTCGGAGTTGGAAGAGATGAGAAAATTCGCATGAAGCTGTTCATGAGGAGCTTGAAGGGAAACGCCTTATCTTGGTACATCAGCCAAGACTCAAAGAAATGGACAAGCTGGGTAGGTATGGCATCCAATTTTATGGACCGATTCAGGTTTAACATAGAGAACGCACCGGATGTGTTCTATATTCAAAATCTGAAGAAGAAACCCACCGAAACGTTCCGCGAGTATGCTGCTCGTTGGAGGTCAGGGGATGCTAAGGTCAGGCCGGCCTTAGAAGAAGAGCAGATGAACAGGTTCTTTATCCGGGCTCAGAATCCACAATACTATGAAAGATAGATGCTGATAGAAGGCCAAAAGTTCTCCGACATCATCAAGTTGGGAGAAAGAATTGAAGAGGGCATTAAAAATGGTATGGTCACTAATCTTGAAGCATTACAGGCCACCAACAAGGCTTTACAGTCTGGTGGCACATCAAAGAAGAAGGATGTGAACTCCGTAATAGCTGCGCAGAGAACCAAGTCTCTAATGAAATACCAAACATACCCCTTAACTCCACTTACATATCAGCCTTCCCTAAATTACCAAACACCCTTGCCCACATACCAAATTCCACCACCTACCTACCAATCATCTCCACCTCCCACATATCAACCCACTTCACCAAGATATTCTCTGTCCGAACCCGTGTACCAAGCCTACAATTCCCAACCTTCTCACTATCCATCACCACCCACTCAAAAAAACTTTCTTAGACCTCGACCAAACTTTGACCGCAGACCTCCCAGACAATATACAGCCATCGCTGAACCAATTGACCAGCTGTATGAAAGACTCAAAGCAGTCGGTTACGTCACCCCTATCCCAGTCATAACTCCAGAGAATCCCTCCCAATGGATCAATCCGAACAAAACCTGCGCATACCATTCCGAAATGAAAGGACATACCATCAATGAGTGTCGCACGTTGAAAGACAAGATTTAGACCTTGATTGATAATAAAGTCATCATAGCAAAGGAGCCCGCTCCCAATATCCACATCAATCCTCTGCCTGACCATAAGGGTAGAGGCATTCACATGATCGAGATTGAGGATGATTGGGACCCCAAAGGGTCAATAGGATTGATTGCTGAAGGAGACGAACCAAAGAAGCCAACAGTCACACTCAACCCTATTGTTGTCCAGATCCAGCCTTCTGAGGGTGAGGAGGTGAATATGTATGTGCCGCTCGAGTTCAAAGAACCTCCTACAAAGGTAGCAGGACCAATTAAGGTCGAGTTTGGAATTCCTAAGGCACATGCACTGCTTGAAGTTGTTGTGTTACCTCCAAGGGTGCCTATTCCAGTTACAATGACAGTTGTTACCCCGTTCACTACTAAAAAAACCAGGGTTTAGCGACAGACAAAATCTGTAGCTAAACAGAAAAATTCGTCGCTAATCTCATTTGGCGACGGATTAGCGACGGATTATCAAAAGATTCTGCTAGCAACGAGCATTTTAGTGACAGATTAGCGACGACGTTCGTAGCTAATTCTAGTTTTTTTGTAGTGGTTCAACTCAAACGCCATACCATGGGATTACACGGCCGAAGCTAGGAGAAAAGGGAAAACCAATATCGGAGAAGCAATCGCCGCACAGGGTATGACCAGAATAGGCAGGGTATAGACTCCAGAACACTTAGCTGAATCCAACAGGCAAGCCTCTGGCCAGCCTGTTGAAACTGGACCTGATGATCTTTGGAGGAAAATACAAGCTAAAGAGTACTCGGTCGTTGAGCAATTGAATAAAACACCAGCGCAGATTTCCATCCTGGCTCTTCTGCAAAGCTCTAAGGCACACAAAAATGCTCTAATGAAGATACTGAGCAAAGCCTATGTTCCCAGCGACATAACTGGGGGTGAGATGGCGAATATGTTGGGACAAGTGTTGGAGAGTCACAAGATTACTTTCCACGAGGATGAGCTAACACTAGATGGATTAAGTCACAACAAGGCATTGCACATCACCGTGCAATACGAAGATTACTTCATCAATAGAATCTTGGTCGACGGAGGATCCAGCCTTAACATTTGTCCGCTAATAACTCTCAGGATATTGGGGAAAGGTTTGCACGAGATCAAAGATGGGGCTATCAATGTTAAAGCCTTCGATAGGTCCCAAAGATCCACCATTGAGGAAATCAGCATGTGCTTGCAAATGGGACCAACCTGGTTCGATGTTGACTTTCAAGTGATAGACGTCCCGACATCCTAGAATTTATTGTTGGGGCGACCCTGGATCCACGCCGTTGGAGCTGTAGCATCAACCCTGCATCGGGCAGTAAAATTCAAATGGAATCACCAAGAGGTGATCATTCATGGCGATGGTAGAAACCCCATATACAGTCGCCAAACCATCCCGATGATTGGAGGCAGAAGGAGAATAGGCGGAGAAACGTACCACCACATCGAGCGGTCAATGCTGTGGACAAAGACAAATGGTGGGATAACAAGATCGAGAGTATTCTGAACTGGTGTGGGTATGAGCCCGGAAAAGGACTTGGGAAAAATCTCCAGGGTATCACCAAGCCCATCAAGCTAAAGAAACACGGTACTACTTTTGGCTTGGGGTATGAGTATACATGGAAATAGTTTGATGATTGGTCACCACCATGGCGCGGCCCATACTATCCACTGGATCACCCTATACCTCGTCTGGAGCAGACTTTCTATCCAGCTGACATCGTATATGGATCAGAGGAAGATAAAGCATTGGCAGCAATGAAGAACTTGTTTCTAGAAGATGATGTGGACTGTTGTGTTATCTTCGAGGGGGAAGGGGAGGAAGGCCCTTCCATACAAGCTGTGAATCGAGGGGAATGCCTCACTAATTGGTCGATCAGGACCACCAAGGCCCGGAAAGCTTCGAGGTAGCAAGGCTAAACGAAGCACCATGCATCGCATTTTACCTTTTTACTAGTTGATTTTTTCTTTCCACATTATCTTTACTTTCGAAAAGAGCTCCGATGTTCCAAACAATTATGAATTTAGTCAAAGCATTTTCAGTCTATTATCTATCTCGCTCTTATTATTTTCTCTATCATTTACTTTATTTGCACAGCATTACTATTACATATCTTGATGATGAACCAACGACTGTGACTTGCAACGAGACAACGCAACAAACGAATATAGAGTCAGAAGAGGATTATATAACAGAAGAGGTTGTCAAAGAGGTCGAGACCTTTGAGAATAGGCCTAAATCCAACTTGGACGAAACTGAGATTGTTAATTTGGGAGATGCCGAGAACGTCAAGGAAACACATATCAGTGTGCATTTGTCACCATCAGAAAAGAAAGAGTACACAGAGTTCTTAAAAGAGTATGAGGACATCTTTGACTGGTCTTATGATGATATGCTGGTCTCAGCACATCCATTGTAGCTAGCAAGTTACCAACGAATCCAACATGTCCACCGATGAAATAGAAGCTCAGAAAGTTCAAACCCAACATGAGTTTGAAAATCAAAAAAGAGGTTACCAAGCAAGTCAAAGCCAGGGTTCTCAGGGTAGTAGAGTATCCAACATGGTTAGCCAACATTGTGCCAGTACTGAAGCAAGATGGGAAGGTTAGAGTCTGTGTCGACTACCGGGATCTCAACCGGGCCAGTCCTAAGGACGACTTTCCCTTGCCAAATATACACATCCTAATTGGCAATTGCGCTAAACATGAGTTGCAGTCTTTCGTCGATTGTTTTGATGGATACCATCAGATATGGATAGATGAAGAAGATGCAGATAAAATGGCTTTTATTATGCCGTGGGGGATGTATTGTTACAGAATGATGTTGTTTGGTTTGAAGAACGCTGGTGCCACCTACATGAGGGCCATGACTACCATTTTTCATGACATGATACATAAGGAAATCGAGGTGTATATGGACGACGTCATCATCAAATCCAAGAAGGCTGCAGATCATATGGAAGACTTAAGGAAATTCTTCAACAAGTTGAGAAGATACAACCTGAAACTAAATCTCGCCAAGTGTGCATTCGAGGTTCCTTCTAGAAAGTTACTGGGTTTCATTGTGAGCCGTCGAGGGATAGAATTGGATCCATCAAAGGTCAAGGCCATTCAAGAGTTGCCACCGCCAAAGAACAAGAAGGATGTGATGAGTTTTCAGGGAAGACTCCACTATATCAGCCGGTTCATAGCTCAGTCCACTGTCATTTGTGAACCTATCTTCAAGATGCTGAAGAAGGATGCTGCCACTAAATGGACTGACGATTGTCAGAAAGCTTTTGACAGAATTAAGAAATACTTGTCTACGCCGCCAGTCTTGGTTCCGCCTAAACCAGGAAGACCCCTTTTGCTTTATCTCGCAGTATTGGATGGAGCATTCAGTTGTGTTTTAGGACAACATGATGAAACGAGGAAAAAGGAGCAAGCCATTTACTACCTCAGCAAGAAGTTTATCCCGTACGAGTCCCGGTATTCTCTGTTAGAACGCACCTGTTGTGCCCTGACTTGGGTGGCCCAGAAATTGAGGCATTATTTCTGTACTTACACTAATTATCTTATATCCAGAATGGACCCACTAAAGTATATCTTCCAGAAGCCCATGCCTACTGGCAATCTCACCAAGTGGCAAATCCTGCTACGTGAATTTGACATTGTTTACGTCACTCAAAAGGCAGTCAAAGGACAAGCTTTGGCAGATCACCTCGCCAAGAATCCCGTGGGAGGAGAATACGAGCCTCTAAAGACGTATTTTCCTGATGAAGAGGTATCTTTCATAGGAGAGAACATTGCAAAATTCTATGATGATTAGAGGATGTTTTTTGATGGAGCCGCAAATTTCAAAAGAGTTGGCATAGGAGCAGTCCTAGTATCAGAAACCAGTCAACATTACCCGGTATCTGCCAAGCTCAGATTCCCATGCACTAACAACATGGCCAAGTACGAAGCCTGCATCTTAGGGCTCAAACTGGCCATCGATATGAACATTCAGGAGTTACTAGTGGTCGAAGACTTGAACCTACTCATACATCAGGTTCGAGAAGAGTGGACGACCAAGAATTCTAAGATACTCCATTATCTGCATTACATACAGGAGTTGAGGAAAAGATTCACAAAGACTGAATTTCAGCATGTCCCCAGAATATAGAATGAGTTCGCTGATGCACTAGCTACTTTATCATCTATGATCCAGCATCCAGATACCAATTTCATTGATCCCATACAAGTAAAGATTTATGACCAACCAGCTTATTGTGCTCACGTTGAGGAGGAAGACGATGGGAAACCTTGGTTCCATGACATCAAAGAGTACTTGACAATAGAAGAATACCCAGAACTTGCAAACGCTACTCAGAAGTGCACACTTCAGAGGTTATCTAACATCTTCTTTCATAGCGGAGGGATCCTGTACAGGAGGACTCCCGATTTGGGATTTCTAAGGTGTGTCGAGGCAAAAGAAGTGTCCAGACTATTGGATGAAATGCACGCAGGGACCTGTGGCCCACATGAATGGTTTTATTTTAGCAAAGAAGATACTCCAAGCAGGGTACTTTTGGATGACTATGGAAACGGACTGCATCCAGTATGTCCGAAAATGCCATCGCTATCAGATACATGCAGATATGATAAAGGTGACTCCAAACGAGCTTGCTGCAACAAGCTCACCATGGCCGTTCGCCGCTTGGGGAATGGATGTTATCGGTCCGATCGAGCCTGATGCATCAAACGGACACAGGTTCATCTTAGTGGCAATTGACTACTTTACCAAATGGGTCGAAGCAGCATCATACAAAGCAATGACCAAGAAAGTTGTGGCAGATTTTGTCCGCGACCGTATCGTTTGTCAGTTCAGAATTTCGGAAACAATAATCACTGACAATGGTTCCAATCTTAACAGCGACCTGATGAAGGCAATATGTGATACATTCAAGGTCAAACACAAGAACTCTACAGCCTACAGGCCTCAGATGAATGGATCCATAGAGGCAGCCAACAAGAATATCAAGAAGATACTAAGGAAGATGATTGAAAGGCACAGACAATGGCATGAGAAGTTATCTTTTGCTTTATTGGGATACCGCACCACAGTTCGCACGTCAACCGGGGCAACTCCCTACATGATGGTTTATGGTACAGAGGCGGTCATTCCCACCGAGGTAGAAATTCCCTCCTTAAGGATCATACAAGAAGTAGAGTTGGATGACGCAGAATGGGTAAAAGGTCGCTACGAGCAGTTAGCCCTTATAGATGGGAAAAGAATGAACGCAATTTTCCATGGTCAATTATATCAAAACAGAATGTCCAGAGCCTTCAACAAAAGAGTTAAGCCAAGGAAGTTTACACCAGGGCAACTGGTATTGAAGAAAATATACCCACATCATGATGAAGCCAAAGGGAAATTCTCTCCCAATTGGCAGGGTCCGTACATGGTTCACCGGGTTCTAACTGGAGGAGCCCTTATTGTTGTAGAAATGGACGGAGAAGTCTGGCCGAAGTCAATCAATTCAGACGCAGTGAAACGATACTATGTGTAATCAGCTGAGATCCCTTTATGATGTAATTTGAACTACGCCTGATCTGGTTCCTGTTTAAGAGGGGATACATAGGCAGCCCTATGGGTTCGGTCACAATTTAATAAAAATTCCATTTTCCCCGCTATCGGAACTAGGGCAGAATTTTGAGGAGGACCCTCAAAATTCCGAAGTTGATTTTCAGTCTTTTCATCGCCATAAACGCCACCCCAGTAAACTGGGGCAGAATTTTGAGGAGGACCCTCAAAATTCCGGAGCAAGCGAGGTTGCAATGTCCTGAACCACGTTGCAGTCATTGGTTCATTCAAAAGAAATTGTTACTTTCGATTATATACTTATGTTATATTTACTAAATCATGCATAACTATCATCTGAATCACTGTCATTAAGCAATGCTACCCTAGTAATACGCGACGTCAGTAGCCAGGGGATACGAACTAACCTTCCCTCTTTATAGAACTCACGATTTTTCTTTGGATGCAGGCACCCAGGTCTCAAATCATTGAATACATTCACACGCTTGTACTTTTCAGGGTTGAAACTTTCGGTCAAAATTGACCATCTTGTCTTTACCCGACAACTCTTTCATCCTCCTCGGGTAAAGAGGGGTAGATGTTGATACCCAATTTTTCCCTATATATTTTTTATACAAAAAATACTTCCAAAATAGCATATACATGCATACATAAGCACACCCATGAGTTTTGGTATTTTTTAATGATTTTTAAGCCAGTTTATTGCCTATTTTATACCATAAAAACCCCAATAATTATTCCCAAATTATCATTTTTAGTGAATAATTTATTTTACTCTCATATTTACACCAAAATATAATTAAGGTGATTTTTTCATATTTTTACAAATTTATTTGGCATTTTTAAGGCTAAATTGCATATAATTGCAACTATATCCTACTTTGCGATTAACAACATTTTATAATTATAAAATTGCTTCTAGTATTTTTAAATTAAAATTTATATAAAATTTACCTACTCAGTACTTTTAATTTATTTTTTAAAATTGTTATTACTATTTTTTATAAATCAAATAAGGAAAGTTGGCTATTTAAATGCAAGCCCCTATTTTATTTAAATTCTAACCAAATTCACACCCCAACTCAGCCCCAAATCGAATCCAAATTTCCCAACCCAATTTCTTAATTAACCCGACCCAGCATCTAATTACCCAAACCGGCTCGTGCCCCTTTTTAATCTGAGCCGTTGATCAACGACGCAGATCCCCTCCTTCCTTTTTTAACCTCACACGACCCCTAACCCTATCTCACTTCTCTCAGACCCGCCGCCTCCAAACTATCTTCTCTCTCAACTCTCTCAAACACCCTCATAAACCCTAACCGCCGCCTACCCTTTTCGACCTCAAATCCACCGAATCCATGGCTACTCTAGCTATGGACGAACTATACTCACCTCCTACTTCTCTCACACGCTTGCTTCCTGAAGATTTGAGGCCAATCCTCAAGGTTCTTCACCCAGACCTTTGTCTATTCGAGATTTTCAGCCATTTCCGGTCTTGCTCCGGCGTATCTTAGCCTCGTGAGCCTAGATCCGACCTTATCGACTCAGATCTGATCTCATGATTTTCAAGCCTTTCTTGTCCTTTAGGGTTCTCAGAAACCCTAGCCTATTCGAGGTTCTTTTCATTTTATTCGTTTAGATATATGCTAGATCAATGATGTGTGTGACATTTTAGAGCTTTTCCCCAAATTTCCCTTTTCAAAATTGTTCAAATCCGATTTCTAGGGTTTCTGAAAATGGCTTCTAAATGATTTTTAACTCTTTTACTCTCTCTTATGTGTGTTTACGCTCGTTTGTTTTATTTCTTATTATGTTCAAGTCTGCTCTCTTATCTTTTACTTGATTTTTACAGAGATTCTTTCTATTCTTTGTTCACATGCTAGCCTAGGTTTGTTGATCCTTACTCTCTGCTATATGTGTTTAAGTTCATGTTTTGATGTTGTTCTAAGTTTCGTTTATCATTTTCTTGCCTACCTTTGTCTTGAAACTCGTAGTTTCTCTTGCTTCTGTTTGTGTATGTCTGCCTATCTCTGTGACTTTGAATGATTTCTCATCTATGATTCTATATGAAAACCTAAAATTTGGGGGTTTTCCTTTGAGTATATGGCAGTAGGGTTTCATTCTGAAACCCTAGGTTTACAGACTCACGATGAGCATGTAGTCAAACTCAAAACCTTGTTTGCGTATGACTCTGAAATTTTCATTGTGAGAATCTTCTCTGGTTTGAACCATATGTTTTATATATGAGAAAAACTTCCCTTTCAAAGATTTATTAAAACTTCCCTTTCAAAGATTTATTTTGAAATCCCTTTAATCATGCTAATGATTCAACACTGATTTCTTTCAATTGAATCTTTTTTGCCCTGCTGGCTGTTTACTTTGACCTTCTGTGTAAAAAATTCCAGACTTGTGATGTTTTCCTTAAATAATTGGTCTTGTGTATCCTCTGTGATTTTGTACCAATGATTGAATTATTTATTTCCTTAATTACTTTAGGTTCTTTGTGATTTGCAATTGGATCCGAGATCCTTTGACTGCTTTTTCAAACTAATACACTATTAGTCCATCTTTCCTTAAATACCAACTTTGTACTTGACGTTATTTGTGCACTATATGGTTTTCTTTCCTTAATCAAGTCTCAGAACTAATTTTTTTACTTCCTTGTTCCACCTTGACTAGCCGTTTGACCTAGACCCCTTAATTAAAGGAGCCTAGTTGTCTTAATTGATACTAATTGATTGGTTTTCTATGTTTGTGCACTCTTTGCCTACCTTACTTGTTTTCAAAAACTATATAAGGGCTTAGCCCTCCCCTTTTCTACCGCCGGTCGAGAATAAGATTTCTCTCACAATCACAGAACATACACAGACCAGTTCTGGACCACACTTCTCTTTTCTTTCTCAAATACCTTTAAATTTTCTCAAAAGCTTTCGGAATTTTCTCTGAAATCCTGAGTTGGTTTTCTTTGTGTTGTGGCTGCGAGTGCTCTTCTCTTTCTGTTTATTTTGCGACTGGTATGTCTATCCTACTTTAAATATTGTCCCTCTCCTATGTGTTTCATATTTCAGTTCTGTTATACTGCTTTCTTATTATTTTTTCTGCAAGTTCATCATTCTTGTTCTTATGTGAAATCCCCTTATCCCTACCCCCTTTACATGTGAGTTATGGTTCAAAGGCATTACAACACTTCAATATTGTTGTCCATGTGTCTGGACTGGATTCTTTGAATCCCAACTCAATCAATTCCCACTCCCCTTTACCCTTTATGTGTGTTTGAGCCTTAGACTTGGGTCTGACAGTGTCCTAATCACTGTCCAGACCCCAGTCTAACCTTCAAGGGTCTGCTCTTAATTTGATTGACCAAACAGGTGGTCTGGGGTGTGCCAGCCTATTTTGTGGCTAGGTATGACCACCACCTGTCATGGCTCCCCAATTCCCCTCTCACTTACACTTATTCTTAGCTATTAAGTTATGCCCCTCTCTTGCAACCCTTGCTTTAGGACCGTTGAGCTCCCTCTGAACTTGGATTCCTGAGAGCTGGCTCTTCCACACTGCACTGTTTCTAATTCTAATGGTATCTTGGGTGTAAGCAATGCCGGAAATCCCTGAGATTCCTTGGAACTTTGAAACACCTTAGATAAAGAGAAGGCTTTGGAATCTGGATCCTGGAAGTGGTTCAATCGCATGTTATTAGACATTAATGTTGAATTAGACTGCTCGGATCTAGCTGTTAGTTTCTGATGTATTTTATCTATTTTTTTTATTTTTTTTCTGGTTCGTAATAATTTGTATAAACTCGGGAATATAGTGGAAAGGGTGGGGGTCTTTACTTTCCTGCATAAAAAGGGTATAAATCATGATCTTAGGACTTTATTATTTAATCACCTAGAAACTCAGGACAATGTCTCGGAATCGAATAATTTTCAAATTTTCCGAACCCTCGTACTCTCATGAGTCTAACCATATAAAAATCTCCTAAATTAGAGGTCAAATGCCCACTCAAAACTCAATAGTTCAGCCAATGAAGTTTTACCAAAATTATCCAATTTTTTATCATAAATTCAAATTTTAATGACGGATTTAACTACAAAATGATGAAATATAACTAGAAGGGATCAAATAAACGTTACCCAGTAATCTCCTCTTCAAAATCCTCCAAAAATCGCCCTCTCCCGAGGTCTCAATTGATTTTTCTAACTTTTGAACTTAACCCTCGATATTTCTTATTTCTGAACAGGGATTATCGCTTCTGCGGTCAAGGGACCGCTTCTGCGGACCACGAGCCGCTTCTGTGTCTTTCACTTAAGGAACCAGATCCCGCTTCTGCGGACACAGAACCGCTCTTGAGGTTTCGCTTTTGCGAGATATTGACCGCTTTTGCGGTTCCTAAGGGGAAATGCCAAACTCGCTTATGCGATGACCAAGGCCACTTCTGCGGCTCCGCTTCTGCAGTTCCCAAGCCGCAAAAGCGAAAAGATACCAGAAGCAGCAGAACTGCTACCTCTCAACTTCCAAAATTCCTCCGCCAACCACCCGAAATCATCTCGAGGCCCCCAGGACCTCAACCAAAAGCACCAATACCACCTAATGCCTCATTCAAACTTGCACTAATCCTTAAAACAACACCAGAAACCCGATTAAATCAATGATTTGAACCTAAGAACTTCTAATTTCAACCAAACTCGCTTTCGATCAAAAACCTAACCAAAAGAAGTCCGATTTACCTGAAATTTTACACAAACGACCCAAATGACTTTATGGTGCTACAGCGACTTTCGGAATTCCATTCCGACCCCCGAATCAAAAATTCACTATCGGACCGGAAACTTCAAAAATTCAAACTTCGACATTTCTAGTGTGAATGAGCTATGGACCTCCAAACTACATTCTGGACACGCTCCTAACACCGAAATCACCTAACGAAGCTAAAGGAGCCGTCGGATTTCCATTCCAAAGTCGTCCTCACACTTTTCTGATAACGACCACTTTCCAACATTTAAGCTCTCATTTAGGGACTAAGTGTCCCAAAACACTCTGAATCCTAACACCGAATGTCCCGGCAAACCAAAATAGCATAAACGAACTTAGGGAAAGCAGTTAATAGGAGATCGGGGCATAAATTCTAAAAATGACCGGCCGGGTCGTTACAATAATATCAAATCGGTAAAAGCAACATTTAGCACATTAGGCCCAAACATGTGAATAAAATCAGATAATAAATAAAGCCAAATATAACAATTATTATAAGCTCGAATTCTTGAACCCTGAATCAGAGATTCTGGGTTCTTATCCCCAGCAAAGTCGCCAGAGCTATCACACCTCCTTTTTCCTACCCCCGAAAGGGTATAAGGGAGTTTTTTCCAATTTAAGTGACAATCGAAATGGGATTATTTATTTAAAATTCAGAGTCTCCACTTGGGATAATTTATGATGTCCCAAGTCACCAATTTTAAATCCCGAATCGAGGAAATATTGACTCTATTTTATAGTCCGCGAACATAGAAATTCCGGTAAGGAATTCTGTAAACCCGGGAGAAGGTGTTAGGCATTCCCGAGTTCCGTGGTTTTAGCACGGTGGCTCAACTGTTATTAATGGCTTATTATCTAATTTTAACACATGTTTTAGCCTGTGGTAGATTTAGTTTATTAATCACTTTTAATCATTTTTAAGAAGATTCAACACTATTTAAAACATGCCTTGGACCACGCCATATGAAATGCACCCGCGGTCTGCGACACATTTTATCTAACGTTGTTGAGATGTGGATTTGGGTCACATAAAATGCACACCCGAGTTTAAGGAAGTTAATTTCAAATTATGCGCCTAAAGAAACTACGTGCTTTCAAGTTAATATCAAGGTTTGCGAGGGCCATGGAAAATTCGCTAAATGGCGCGCCTCGATTTCTAAAGGATTGAGATTAATCAAGTGAGGGCCATAAGTTGTACGTTTGGCTAGTGGCATACCCCAAATTAACTATAAGGATCTACTAATTAAATAAGGCTTACAGAAATTATAGCTACTTCTAAACTAAAGTTGAATTTAAATTGTTAATCTAAAGGCTGGTACTAGATTAGGTCCAATCTATTTTCATTTCATAGTCTGGGCCTGGCCGGAGGCCCAATAACCAATTGCCATGACAAACGCGAAGACATGATTGGGCTCGCCATGAAGCCCAAATTAAGAGCTTAATGAAAAAAAAAACTTGGTGCATATGGATCCATTATGATAGCCAACTTAATGTTTCTTCACTACATTTAAGGTAACCCTACATTGTTCATATAAATTTCGAATCTGAACCAAACGCTGACATACATTAAGCATATGTAAATCATATTCTGAGATTAGTACATATATTCTATGGTAAAGTATATTTTCTAGTTATGACAATAAGCCTTTGCACACATTGCCCATCATTTATTATCAAAACTCAGCGATTACAAACTCATGCAACATCTGATTCAGACTCGCGTGTTTAACGAGACTATACTGGCTCGAAACTTTCCAAATGAGAGGAAAAACCAACATGATGAACTTATTTAAGTCCGGAAGTTTTCAAATCTAAAATCAGACTCAGATTCATTTGAAAGTCCCCTTTAAAATGCAAAGAGCTCAATACATGAACAAAAGCAGAACTACGTAACAAATTATGAAATCACTGAACCAGTTTTCAAGCTATACATGAGCAAACTTGAACACGATTAATAGAAAACAAGCCTAAACCAAATTTGTTAGAACAATGGTCTGAAATGACATGCATTTAAACCATGGCTATGAAAAACACAATCCATAAGCCAAACAGTTTCAGCTAATTAAACTACAAATCACAGTCCTTAATTAATACATGTTCTACCAAGTCTAAAACACTCTTGAATCTCTTCTATTCAAACAAAATTCAAATCCAGCATTTGAAACCAACTGTATATCATGAAATGAAGCATTCACAATAAGCTAGACTAAAGACATGAATAATAACATGGCTGAATCGAACAATAACTATAACAGGAACTAATGTTTTTCATTTAATTCCAGCTCGTTCACAGATCTTTACACAAAATACTTAATCAGGCTTCATTTCTACCATAGTTGAATACTTGATGCAATTGGAGCAAAAAAAAAAGGTGAGAAGATCAGTAGTAAAAATAGATGTACTTCAGCAATTCAATAATAGCAAATCCAGCTTCTTTAAACCATTTCAAGCCCAAAATGAATCATAGATTTACTTCAAAAACATGAAAACCCCAAGAATTGCAGAAAAAAACTTCAATGTAATAGTGATTTTATGATTTGTCTTTGTATTTTTTTTATTATTCAAACCCTTTCAGTGTTTTTTTCACCCGTTCCAATTTTGTCTGATCTGATATCCCTTAAAACTTTCAGTAAATGGGGCTTTTATAGGGGGGTAGGACAGTAGTAAAGATTTTATTAATTAACATTTACCCCTTCCCCAAAATCCCTTTATTCAGTTCAAAACCCCAATTTAAATCGGTTATTGCAAGCCAATCCCTTCCCCCACCTTCCTAGAAGCTTCCCAATGCAGTTACACGATATTCCCCTGCCCAGTTTTACTAAACTACCCCTTAAACAGCTCCTATTTACCCTTGAACTACTGATAATTACCCTTCCCCATCTCTGAAACTTGTAACTCGTTTAAACAACTGGCAGACCCAACCCCCGCCCCCAAAAAACTTTGGGCCTCAGGTAATGGGCTTGTCTACATGTGATGCATGCCCTAAGCTAAACGAAGGCCAACACACAATGAGCTTGGAAGAAGAAGAAAATAGCCACAATCTGACTCGATAAAATTAAAAGAAATATAATGGGCCAATTCAAACTAAGCCGTGGAATTGTAACAAAGATTAAACAGTGGAATTGCAGAACTATACGGAATCAAAGGCCTATCATGCAAACACATTTGAATACGAAAAGAAAGAAAGAAGAAGAACACCGGAGAGGACAAATACGAACAATGCAATAAAAAGACAACGAAATGACTAACCACAATAGATGAAAATAGAGGTGAATCTACTGGCCAACTCGTACTGCTCTTCAAAGGTGAGAAACTCATCTTAACGAACTCCCTCAAACAAGAAGGCCCTGTCAAGGCGAGCTTCGAACCCTGACGAGCAAGGGACTTCAACTCTACTCCAGTTTTGAAATCAGATTTAGCCCTATATCCTAAACTCGATAAAATCTAGGTTCATTCGGGCAAATAGTCTGGAGTCTTGGGTTTGGAGAGACGTAATGACCGTGGGGGGAAAATTTGAGTGGATTTGGGTAGTTTGAGGTTTAAGTTCCCAACCTTCGATCTCAGATTCAAAGAGTTTATGAGAGATTTAAATGGAACAGGTTATGTATTTGGCATGAGGGGGCCACGGGGATTCTATGGTGTGATTTTGAGGCAGGTAGGGCTGGTGCAAGGCTGCGCCGCCATCGGCGATGGTGGTGAGCTTTTAGGGCGGCGTATTAGGGTTCTTGAGATGAGGGATATGAAATGAAGAGTGTTTGGAACTGATCGGTCTTTGGGGAATTTGGATAGTATTATACAACTTTGAAGAAGCTCCCTTAGCCATTGGGTGAGAGGATAGGAAAGGCTTAGATCGATTCGACATTAGTGAACTCAAAACGACACCGTTCAACTCCTATACTACGTCGTTCCTAGTGTCTTGGGGGCCGAAAGCTTTGTGCCGGATATGGGTGTGGAGCTGGATTGGATCCCAGTGGGTAATGAGCAAAGTAACGCTTGGGCCTGAGGATTCTAATTGAAAGCCCAAAATTCAGACATTTATTAATTCCTTTCTTTTTCCTTTTCAATTTCTATTCCTTTTCCTTTTCAAAATAAAACCTAAAACCTAGAATAAATCTTAAAACTAAATTAACCTATCAAAATATTAATTACTCAAGGATGGTATTTACAAAAATTAACTAACTCCTAATTTAAAAGAAAAAGCTAAAAAAATTCGAAATTAAAGAGTGAAAAATACAACATGAACTATTTTTTTTTGTGATTTTCTTTTTCGTAAAACAAACTAATTTACTAATTAGTCTAAAAAAATTATAAAATTATGTCCTAAATACAAATGTAAAATATTTTTGTATTTCCATGAATTAAATAAAATAAACGTGCACCGACAAATGCAAGCAATTAACGATTTCAAAATCACGTACTCACACAAGCAAGAAAAGATTTCAAAATCTACTACCAGCTTTTCAGTTGCATAAAGTAAATTTGTCCAGCACACTACGTTGTTACTATCAACATGCGTTGAGGATTCATGCAAAGGCTTCCCCAAAAGACTCTTGTCATCCTACTTGGCGCAAGCAAAGATAACCGGTGAATCTCTATGACAGACAAATTGCGCAAAAAGCAGGAAGTCATTCAAGATATCAGAAAAGGTCACCTAAGAAAAGATCTCCAGTTGGGATAAGGCTGATTGAGACACAAATACAAATGGTACTGGGTGTGAAACAATTGGGATTGATGCAGACCAAAAGTCTCTTGAAACCGACTCAAGCTGATTAAAGCAAAAGCCAAGCTGCTCAAGACTCAAGGCCACAAACCGACCACCACCTTTTAAAACTAACAAAGTTTTCTTTGTGTGAAATAGGAACAAAGCAATGCAAGGAAAATGGTTCAAAAAAACAAAAGAAAAAAAGAAAAAAGAGCAAAAAAAAGAAGGAAAAAAAAGTGAAGAAAAAAAGAAGAAGGGAAGAGCCGATAAAGGAAAGTTTCTCAAATCTTTGCATTTACTTATCTTGCTATTGTGCATTAAATCTTGCCATTGATTTTTACATTTTTCCTCCTAGGATAAAAAGTCCTAGTCTGATTGATTTTCTTCCCAATATAAATCCTAGTCTGATGAACTTTCTCCTTGGATCAAAATCTTAGTCTGATGAAATTTTCTCCTAAGATAGAAGACCTAGTCGAATGAACTTTCTCCTAGGACCAAAATCTTAGTCTGATGAATCTTTTTCCTAAGATAACAAGGATATAAACCTAGTCTGACGAACTTTCTCCTAGGATAGAAATCTTAGTCTGATGAATTTTCTCCTAAGATTAGAAAACCTAGTCTGATGAACTTTCCCCTAGGATGAAAATCTTAGTATGATGAATCTTTCTCCTAAGATAGAAAACCTAGTGTCACGACCCGAATTTTGCACCCTCAGGAGTCGTGATGGCGCCTACTCGTAGAAGCTAGGCAAGCCATGAAATGCGAAAAATATAATCTCTTTTATTTTATCCCTTTTAACCGATTAAATTAACAGGTGATCAACATTTAAATAATAGAGAAAGATGAAATTAAGCGGAAGACCTAGACTAATATACTATCGAATCAGTACGAAAATGCCAACATGCGTCTCTACCCAGAAACCGGTATCACAATATCCACGGACTATCTAATAATAAGACATACAAATGTTTGAAAAAGAAATACAATACGTCTCGGATACAAGTGATAACAGAACATAATACTGGATAGAAGAGAACGCTGGGCCTTTGGATGCCTCCAGGACTACCTCGGGATCACTATGGACTTAATGCTGACTCCCCAAGTGCTACAATCCCGGTGCTACTCCGGTATCTGCACAAAGTGTAGATTGTAGCATCAGCACAACCGACCCCATGTGTTGGTAAGTGTCTGGCTTAACCCCGGCGAGGTAGTCACAAGGCTAGGACCAGACCCCAGATAAACCTGTGTAGTTTAATATATATATGGCGGAAAAATAAACTGGAACAAACATTTAAAGTTGGGAAGGGGAAACATGCTTCGGGGAATCACAGATAAAATAGAATCTCAAGAGAATTATAAGGAAACCAAAATTTAACTTCTAACAAGGATAAGGAAAATAATGGAAGATTTCACTTTCGATTCACATCTCGTTGCAGGAGTGAAACCCGATCCTATTTCTCATATCTTGTGGTAGGTGTACCACCCGCTCCCATTTAATTATATCTTGTGGTAGGCGTACCACCCATACCCATTTCATTGAATCTCGTGGTAGGCGTGCCACCCACTCCTATTTTATTAAATCTTGTGGTAGGCGTACCACCCGCTCCCATTTCATCATATCTTTTGGTAGGCGTACCGCCCGCTCCCATTCCATCATATCTTGTGGTAGGCGTACCACCCGCTCCCATTTACAAGCCAACAGAAAATCACAAAGAATCCCGGCAAGGGAACACAAGCAATATAATAACTTCCCGACAAGGGAACAACAATATCAAAACAAACATCCTGGCAAGGGAGAATCAACAATAAGTAATCTTAACTCAACTCATACTCAGCTCAATTAAAACGAATACTCAATCATAAATAAAATCCACGAAAATAAACTAAATCCTTGCTCAATATCGAGAATCATTAATTAAAACATCCGTAGTAACATTTAAGAACACAACAACTATCAATTTAAAACTCACGGTCATGCTCGACACCAACATATAAATATTCGTCACCATGCCTATACGTTATACTCAACAAGAAGCAATTAGCAAATAGGACACAACTCATAATCCCTCAAGCTAAGGTTAGACCGGACATTTACCTCGAACTTACACGGCTAACGCAAGCTTCAAACTCCGCCTTCCCTTTCGAATTTGGCACCAAATCAATTGTATCTATACATAATCGACTTCGTAACATCAATAAACGCTAAATAATTCAATTCCAATGCCTAATTATAGCTTTCTAATCATTCTTCCCAAAAATCCAAAAATCGACCCCGGGCCCGCTTGGCCAAAACACGAGATTCGAACCAAAATCCGATCCCCCATTCACCCACGAGCCCGAATATATAATTAGTTCCAGAATTCGACCCCAAAATGAGGTCTAAATCACAATTAATCAAAAAGCCCTAATTCTACCCAAATCCCTAATATTCTACCCTTAAACTCATGTTTTAGGCCTAGAAATTAAGTGGGTGTTGATAAAAATGGAAGAAACAAGTTAATGATTACTTACCCAAGAGATTATGGTAAGGAAATGCTTCAAAAATCGCCTTAGAGCTTTGGAGAAGAAGAGGTTTGTGAAAATTTATGAAAATCCTGTAAGTGTTCTATTTTTTAGACTTAAAAATAACTGGGCGAAATTACTTATCGCGTTCGCGATGGGTTAGGCCTGCTAGGAATTCACGTTCGTGAAAGACGTTTCACGTTCGTGGAGCATTCTCCACCTCTAAAAATAACTTGGCAAAATTACTCATTGCATTCGCGATGGGTTAGGCCTGCTAGGAATTCGCGTTCGCAAAAGATGTTTCACGTTCGCGGAGCATTCTCAACCTTTTGGGTCATCACATTGTCTACCTCTAAAACAATCGTTCGTCCTCGAACGGACAGAAGAAGGAAGTACCTGAGTCAGGGAAATGATGAAAATAACGGCTCCGCATATCGGACTCGGACTCCCAGGTCGATGCCTCAGGAGGCTGACCTCTCCACTAAACACGAACAGAAGGAAAACTCTTCAACCTCAACTGACGAACCTACCAGTCTAGAATAGCTACCGGCTCCTCCTGATAAGACAATTCCTTGTCCAACTGGACAGTGCTAAAATCTAAGACGTGGGATGGATCGTCGTAATACTTCCGAAGCATGGACACATTAAACACTGGATCCATGGCTGATAAGCTCGGCGACAAGGCAAGCCTATAAGCCACCTCTCCCACTCGATCAAGAATCTCAAAAGTGCCAATGAACCTATGGCTAAGCTTTCCCTTCTTCCCAAATCTCATCATGCCCTTAATAGGCGACACTCAAAGCAATACCCGCTCACCGACCATGAAAGCCAAATCTCGAACCTTGCAGTCGGCATAACTCTTTTGCCTGGACTGAGCTGTACGAAGCCTATCCTGAATAATCATGACCTTGTCCAAGGCCTCCTGAACAAGATCCGTACACAAAAACCGAGCCTCTCTCGGCTCAAACCATCCAACCGGAGACCGAGACCTCCTACCATATAAATCCTTATGAGGAGAAATCTGAATACTCGACTGGTAGTTGTTGTTGTGGGCAAACTCTGCTAAAGAAAAAAATTGATCCCACGAGCCTCCAAAGTCAATGACATAGGCTCGAAGCATATCCTCCAAAATCTGAATAGTCTGCTCGGAATGCCCGTCCGTCTGAGGATGAAATGTTGTGCTCAACTCAACCCATGTTCCCAACTCTCGCTGAACCGCTCTCCAGAAATATGAGGTAAACTACGTACCTCGATCCGAAATGATCGACACGGGCACACCATGAAGACGAAGAATCTCTCTGATAAAGATCTCAGCTAACCTCTCGGATGAATAGGAGACTGCCATAGTAATGAAATGCGCTGATTTGGTCAGCCTATCAGCAATGACCCATACTACGTCAAACTTCTTCTGAATTAGTGGGAGTCCAACAACGTAATCCATAGTGACCCGCTCCCACTTCCACTCGGGAAGCTCAATCCTCTGAAATAAACCACCAGGCCTCTGATGCTTGTACTTAACTTGCTGACAATTCAAACACTGAGCCACATATGCAACGATATACTTCTTTATTCTCCGCCACCAATAATGCTACCACAAATCCTGATACATCTTTGCAGTGCCCGGATGAATAGAGTACCGGGAGCTATGGGCCTCCTCTAAAATCAACTCTCTGAGCCCATCCGCATTAGGCACACAAACTCGACCCTACAATCTCAAAACTCCATCATCATCTAAGGTAACCTTCTTGGCACCTCCGTGTTGCACCGTGTCTCTAAGGAAACACAAATGGGGATCATCATATTGTCGATCATGGATATGCTCCAATAAAGAAGAACAAGTGACCGTGCAAGATAATACATGACTGGGCTGAGAAATATCCAACCTCACAAACCGATTGGCTAAGGCCTTAACATCCAAAGCAAGCGGCCTATCACCGATCAGAATATAAGCAAGACTTCCCATACTGGTTGACTTCCTACTCAAAGCATCGGCCACCACATTGGCCTTTCCCGGATGATATAAGATGGTGATATCATAAACTTTCAACAACTCCAACCACCTCCTCTGCCTCAAATTCAACTCTTTTTGCTTGAACAAATACTGAAGACTCTTGTAATCCGTGAACACCTCACATGCCACGCCATACAGATAATGTCTCAAAATATTCAATGGGTGAACTATGGCTGTCAACTCCAAATCATGAACCGAATAGTTCTTCTCATGAATTCAACTGCCGTGAAGCATAGGCAATGACCTTGACATCCTGCATTAACACTGCGCCAAGTCCAATACGAGATGTATCACAATAAACTGTATAAGGCCCTGAACTTGTGGACAAAACTACCATCGGTGTCGTAGTCAGAGTTGTCTTGAGCTTCTAAAAGCTCGCCTCACACTCGTTCGACCATCTGAACTGGGCACCATTCTGGGTCAAGTTGGTCATCGGGGTTGTGATAGATGAGAACCCCTCCACAAAGCGACGATAGTCCCCTGCCAATCCCAAGAAACTCCAAATTTCTGTAGCTGATGCTAGTCTAGGCCAGTTCTTGACTGCTTCAATCATCTTTGGATCGACCTGAATACCCTCTACTGATACAACATGACCCAGGAATGCAACTGAACTCAACCAGAACTCACACTTCGAGAACTTAGTATATAACTGACTATCCCTTAGAGTCTGAAGAACCACTCTGAGATACTGCTCATGCTCCTTCTGGCTGCGGGAATATATCAAAATATCATCAATGAAGACTATCACGAATGAGTCGAAATAAGACCTGAACACTCGGTTCATCAAATCCATAGAAGCTGCTGGGGCACTTGTCAACCCGAATGAAATAACCCAGAACTCATAATGCCCGTACTGAGTGCGGAAATCTATCTTAGGGACATCAGATGCCCTAATCCTCTACTGATGGTAGCCATATCTCAAATCAATCTTCAAAAATACCTTGGCACCCTGAAGCTGATTAAACAAATCATCAATCCTCGGTAATGGATACGTATTCTTGATTGTAACCTTATTCAACTTCCGGTAATCAATACACATTCTCATCGACCCATCCTTCTTCTTAACAAACAACACCGTCACACCCCAAGGCGAAACACTGGGTCTAATGAAACCCTTCTCAAGCAAGTCGTGCAATTGTTCCTTCAACTCTTTCAACTCAGGCGGAGCCATACGATACGGTGGGATAGAAATGGGTTGAGTGCCCGGAGCCAAATCAATGCAAAAGTCAATATCTCTATTGGGTGGCATACCCGGCAGGTCTAAAGGGAATACCTCAGGAAACCCACGAACAACGAGCACAGAATCAATATAGGGAACCTCAGCACTAGAATCACAAACATATGCCAAATAGGCCAAACACCCATTCTCGACCATACGCCGAGCCTTCACATATGAGATAACACTGCGGGTAGAATGACCAGGAGTCCCTCTCCACTCTAAACGAGGCAAACCCGGTAAAGCTAAGGTCACAATCTTGGCATGACAGTCCAAGATAGCGTGGTAAGGTGATAACTAGTCCTTCCCCAATAGAACATCAAAGTCAACCATGTCTAGAAGCAACAAATCTACACGAGTCTCAAGACCCCCAATCACCACAATACAAGAACGATGGACTCGATCCACCACAATAGAATCACCTACCGGTGTAGACACATAAACAAGAACTCTCAATGAATCACTAGTCATGACCAGATACGATGCAAAATAAGATGACACATACTACTACGTAGACCCTGGATCAAATAACACCGAAGCATCTCTATCACAAACCAGAACCATACCTGTAATAACTTTATCTGAAGCCTTAGCCTTGGGCCTGGATGGGAGAGCATAACATCGGGGTTGTGCCCCATCACCCTGAACTACATCTCTGGGACGGCCTGATGCTGACTGGCCTCCACCTCTAGCGGTCTGAGCTACACCTCTAGCACCTCTACCCCCACCTCTAGCTGGCTGGGCGACCTGTGGGACACCTGGTGCCTGAACCGTAGCACGGGAAACCTACTAGAGGCGCTCAAACTACCTCCGATAGGCCTCTCTCTGAGTAGTGGGGAAAAACTTGTCCAGCAATAGCTATGTAAACTTCTCCCAATTCAAATATGGCGATCTGACTGGTCTAGCCAATCAATAATGTCTCCACCATGTCTTGGCGGATCCAAACAAGCAAAATGTAGCAAAATCGACACCATTGGTCTCAACTATACCCATGTTCCTGAGAACCTCGTGGCAGATGTCTAGATAATCCTGGGGATCCTCAGATTAAGCACAACTGAAAGTAGTAGTGAAGAACTAGGGTGACAATAAACCCCTCCGGGAACTGATCTGGGCCCCGCGAATTTGCTAGGGCCGAATCCTCATCATCAAAATCAACCTGAGGCTCCGACACTGGTGCTGCTGCTCGGGGCTGAGCCCTGCCCCTACCTCGGCCTCTAGTATGGCCTCGACCACGTCCTCTGCCTCTCGTGGGAGCTGCTGCTGGGGGCTCGGGCTGCTGAGCGGTGGATGAGGAAGCGCGTGTTCTCTCCATCTGTGAAAGAACAAAGTAGAAATTCAATTAGCATTGAGACACAAGGTCGCACGACAAGAAAGAACAAATGTGAAGTTTTCCTAACTATGTAGCCTCTGGGGGATAAATACAGACGTCTCCGTACCGATCCCTTAGACTCTACTAAGTTTGTACGTGAATTGTGAGACCTATGTAACCTAGAGCTCTGATACCAACTTGTCACGATCTGGATTTTCCACCCTCAAAAGTCGTGATGGTGCCTACTCATAGAAGCTAGGCAAGCCACGAAATGCGGAAAATTCAATCTCTTTCATTTTAGCCCTTTTAACCAATAAAATTAACAGGTGATCAACATTTAAATAATAGCGAAAGATGAAATTAAGCGGAAGACTTAGACTAATTTACTATCAAATTAGTACGAAAATGCCAACATGCGTCTCTACCTAAAAATTGGTGTCACAATATCCACGGACTATCTAAGAATACAACATACAAATGTTTGAAAAAGAAATACAGTCTGTCTCAGATACAAGTGATAACAGAACATAATAATAGATAGAAGAGAACGCCGGACTAGCGGACGCCTGCAGGACTACCTCGGGATCTCTGTGGAATGAAGGATGACTCCTCAAGTGCTATTGTCCCAGTGTTGCTTCGGTATCTGCACATAGTGCAGAGTGTAGCATCAGCAAAATTGACCCCGTGTGCTGGTAAGTGCATGGCCTAACCCCGGCGAGGTAGTGACAAGGCTAGGACCAAACCCCAGAAAAACCTGTGCAGTTAAATATATATATGGAGGAAAAATAAACTGGAACAAACAATTAAAGCTGGGAAGGGGAAACATTCTTCGGGCAATAACAGATAAAACAGAATCTCAAGAGAATTATAAGGAAACCAAAATTTAACTTCTAACAAGGATAAGGAAAACAAAGGCAGATTTCACTTTCGATTCATATCTTGTTGCAGGGGTGCAACCAAATCCCATTTCTCATATATTGTGGTAGGAGTACCACCCATACCCATTTCATTATATCTTGTGGTAGGCGTACCACCCATTCCCATTTCATTGAATCTCGTGGCAGGCGTACCACCGGCTCCCATTTTATTAAATCTTATGGTAGGTGTACCACCCGCTCCCATTTTATCATATCTTGTGGTAGGCGTACCACCCGATACCATTTACAAGCCAACACAAAATCACAATGAATCCCGGCAAGGGAACACAAGCAATACAATAACTTCCTGGCAAGGGAACAATAATATCAAAACAAATATCCCGGCAAGGGAGAATCAGCTATTATGCATAGTGAAATCAGAAGACTTGATTTCCCGCTATCGAGACATTCCAGAGGCATGCCTCGGGACTTTGAGGGCTAGAAGTCGCGGCCGAGTTCTTGACTTAAATACCCGCTGAGGCTCGATCCAAAGGAAACGAAGAACGAGGTCAGGACAAGAGGGGGAAGTCCTCTAGGCACGCGGCTATTTCTGACAGACCCGGCCTATATAGATCCTATGTTTTAGCATCATGTCAAGCTTTCCCATCACCGTATTTTGTATTCAACCCCCACATACTTGTATCCAAGATTCCCCTCCTATATAAAGGGGACTCGCTCCTCCTTATAAAGGGTTGGTCATTGCTCCATCTTCTCCACAAGTGAAATAATATCTCTCTCTCTTTTCTTCTAAGTTATTTGTTCTTACGGGCCCGGGGCCACCTCGTGTTCATTGTTTTCGTGCTTGCTCTTCACCGTATAACCCAACGTTGGCCACACAGAGCCTTAGTTAATTGTATCTTCACTCGTTATCCCATCATCGACTGCCCCTGTTAACTCGATTTCGACTCATGCCTCAACCCCGAGGCCTCTATCAACCCACTTTGCATCCGGCCACAGGCCCCCTCGGTTTGCTTACTACTTCGATTTATCTCGCACCTTATTTTCACGTTCAGCATTTCAAGCATCAACTGCTCTAAAACTAGCTCGTGAATAGATCACGTATTTTTAGAATCTCATTTACAAATTTAATTGTTGTTATAATTTTCATGGTAAACAGTTTGGTGCCCACCATGGGGCTAAAAATAATAGTGACTATTTTCTTGCTGGTTTCGTCACACAAATGCACGATATCTTTCACACTTTTCTTGTTCAAGATCCTTTGATTTCAGGCAAAAATGTTCGGTTCGATAAATGGAGTCGAAAACAACAACATAAAAAATCACGGCGGAAATAGTATGACCGTTCCAATGGTTGATGCCACACCATAGGACCCCAATAACGCGCTTGGGGCGACTCAAGCATACGCGACCTCACGAGGCACGCAACAAGTCAACGAAACCCCGTGCACTGATGATAGAATATGGCTCGCTGATTAATAGGAAGCTCAAAGAACCCCGTCCTACTTAGAACGAGAAGGTAATCTTTATATTATTTTTGAAATGTTGCAGAACGACAGTCGTCAATCGTACAGCTGCAAAATCGCCCGAAGACCCAAGATGTGATAGAAACGAGGGCACCTTCTCATGATGAAACGATATCCAGGAAGTCAAGTCCGCCCAAAATGATGAGTTCAAGCCCGCCCATTCGAGGAATCCAGAAATCGTGACACAGCACCACTGCCTGGCACCTGGCCCCACGGGCTCACTCACCATGCCAGCATGGTCTTCCGCAAAAGCACACGCCCACATCGTCAAAACATTACCGGGAGGGGCTGGCACGCCCGAGGTCGAGCAAGGAAGAAATGAAATATCGCGAAAGACCACACGTCGTTCCCCGACAGGGCGAGCAAGATCGCCTCTAGATTTGAATGGTTGGATAGCACAGACCTTCGTCTGAAGCCTAAACGAAGCATGCCCGATGACTTAAGGACGTTTTAAGCAAAGCCGGATCAGGTACCCAGCCGAGGACCGGTTGGATAATCGCACCCGATATCAACCACGAACCAGAGTCGTGGGAAACCGTCTGGGAACCTCCTCGGGCTCGGTACATCCAAACAAAATCTCGACAAAGAGGTTGATGCGAAGCAGATGGATGTATCACCCATGCGCGACAAATGGAGGGGACGACCTAAGACGCGGCCTACCTAACAATGGTAGGGAGATAGCCTGGGGACAGCATCCCCGAGGAACATCCAACGAAACCTGATTCAACAAGGCGCACTTAGCAAGGGAATCCCGCCGGGCCGGATGCAACTTCGGCATGACTATATCGAACATATTGATCACCATAAGCAAGTCCGGAAATGCCAGGCTACTCAGACCCATTCGACCGAGACTCCTCCAAGAAAATTACGGCCCGATGCAGGAACCACAGGTCAAGCGGGGTCACCAGCTCGAAAGAACGGCGACCGTGTTGATCCAGTAGAGATCGCCACCAAGCATCATCAAGCGTTCAAGGAGGAAGGGGAGCAGGAAAGATAAAGTCAACAATCCGCAGCATATTTTCATGGCGGTGAAAGGGCTTCGGCACTCTTCAAAGGCCCGATGAACACAGAGAGAAAGCATTTCGCCACCAGGGGAAGACGGATCCGGGGAGTATGCCCAGAGGATACCCTTAAATCTAGGAAAAAGGACGCCGAGACTTTGCCTCGACCTCGTATTCACGCACTGGTAACTCCCTACCTTATTTAGTCCTTTCCAAGTAAAGCATATGTTCATAAGTGCACGCGTTTTGACCAAATACACTAACGGTGTTGGGCCAAAGCCAAATATGGCATTTCGGACCAGCGGACCAAATCGCTCCCACATTTCGAACCTTTGATGTATCCCAGACGTCAGTCTCAACAGTAATCGAGAAAGCAGCCTCCCTCTATGCATCTCTCCCAGGATCGGACTAGGACACCAAACCCACGAAGTAGAGACGTTTTATTCAAATAGTGGTGCGTGCATCACCCGGACGCAATCACGACCCCATTTTACCAAGCGGGTAAGATTACCCAACAAAGGTAGGGTTAAGGCATCCGATAAAAATCCACAGGCGGCAGAAGGAAATACCCCACCATATAACCAGCAGCAGACGTCGACTCCTCCATCCTCTAAGAGATCCTAGGGCATGCGGAGCCGCACATTCGAATAAGCCTAGTTGGACGTGACGAAAGGCTTCATTAGACCCCGCTTCTCGAAACGACGGGAAAGGATCAAGACTCGAAAAGCATTACCTACACGCCCCACAGTAGGGGATGATTACTTTGTTTTGTTGCTGTCCCCTTTCCTTTTTTTACTAACCTGCGAGCAGGCAGCCAACCAAGGCATTCGGAAATCCTAAAATCCATGTGGAAATCCAAGGTCTCTACGAGATCAGCTAAACTCTCTATCTTCTAACGGACCACCAGCCCAAAGGGAGGTCCCGCCAGCAAGACTGATAGCAGAACAGCTTACCCTCAAAAAAGGGGACCCGACGAGATCACTGACCCGCTCTCACGACCCATTTTCCATAATAGGTCATGATGGCGCCCGACACCGTTGTCAGGCCAGCCAACATGGAAGTATAATTAAGTTCTTATTTTTACCTTTACCAAAAACTAAGTATAAAAGATCTTTCAAAGTCAAGGCTAAAGCCAAGAGTGATAACACTGGGAAAAAAATATAGTTATACAACCCAAAAATGAATGTCTACTAACGTGTGTGCCAGAACCTGGTGTCACAAGCTATGGGCAACTAGTAGAATATGCACAAAAGAATAATATACTATCCTACTGTCTGAATCAAGATAGACAGAAACAAAAATACAGAGAAAGACTTCTTCTACTGCGGATCGGCATGAAAGAGAAGCAGCTCACCGTAGAAGTCCCAGATGTGCTCACTGATATGCACCAAAGTGATGTCCAGATCCACCTGCCTCAAATCATGTACATTAAAGTACAGAAGTGTAGCATGAGTACATAAAAACATATACCCCGTAAGTATCCCGCCTAATCTCGAAGAAGTAGAGACGAGAAGTCGAATCGATACTTACTAATGTCAAATAATATATATAAGTATAATGTGTTCAACTCATGGAAATTACAAGTATCAACAATTCATGGCAAGTGACATAAGTCAAGTTCTTCACTACATTGAGTCTATGGTTTATCATTTTGAGATGATAGCAAAATAAGGCAAGTATAAACTTTCTCACAATTAAACATGCGCACATAGTACCGAGGCGACGGCCCGAACCAACAGAAAGAAACTGTGCACTTGTCGAGTGCCGACGGCGCGCCTATAGATGCATCTATTCATACCGAGGCGGTCGGCCCGATCCACAAATATCAGGCAATAACAAGAATAAGCACAAAAGGCACGTTTATAGTTAAGTATACCATTCAATATTCAACAAGTTGTGCAAGTTGATTTTATTTCCTTCCAAGTCTCTAACATATCCTAAATGATCACATTAGCCAATAAATATGGAGATTTTTCATAAATAAACATGATGTGGGTCCTAAACCACCCAGACAATCAACATAGTAGTAGCTACACACGGACTCTCGTCACTAGGTGCATACGTAGCCCCCGTATTTAGCAATAATTATTTGTTCATTAATCCTATAGGGACAATTCCCTCTCACAAGGTTAGAAAGGAGACTCACCTTGCTCCAAAGTGCACTCCCAAGTTCCAAGAACGAGCCCAAGTCTTTAATTCAAAGCCGAAAAATCTCAAACTTGCAATGTTATGTTGAAACCCCCTCTTTGGAATCACCAAAATCGCCTAAGTGTTGGATGAGAAATGATAGAAATGGCTTTGGGTTCGAATTAAATGAACCCTTCTGCCCAGTTGTTTCTGCTTCTGCGGTCCCGTATAGGCGAAATTTGAGCCGCTTCTACGGTTCCAGGCAAAATGGGCTAGGCCGCTTCTACGGTCCATGGTTCGCAAAGGCGGGACCGCTTCTGCGGTCCCAGGGCCGCTTTTGCGGTTTCCACACCTGAGCCCACTTCGCTTCTGCGATCTGTCGACCACGTCTACGGTTCCGCTTCTGCGATCCAAGAGCCGCATAAGCGGTTATGACAGAAGCAGTAGTTGTTGGTTCTTTTCAAATTCTAACTTCACTCGAACCTCGACTATTTGACGCTCGGGGATCCTGAGCCCCGCCCGAACTTACCGACAAGTCTGAAATCACGAGGCGGACCTAATCGAAGCCTCGAAACTCTCAAAACAACGCTAAATCGAGGAATCAACCCCAAAACCAGATGGATCAAATTATTGAATCTTCAAGTTCTAAATTTCCTTCTAACGGGTCAAAACGCCCTTAAACTACTCGGATTGACACCAAATTTCACAAGTAAGTCTTAACTGATATTTTGGACCTGTACCAAGTTTTGGAACTATAATCCGAGCCTGATACCTAGGAAATCAATGATTACTTCGTTTATTTAATTCCTTAAAACTCTAAGTTAACAATTTCACAAAAAAATTCATTACTCGGGCTAGGGACCTCGGAATTCGATTTCGGGCATACGCCCAAGTCTTATATTTTCCCACGGACCCTCTGGGACCGTCAAATCATGAATCCGGATCCGTTTCCCAAGAAAGTTGACCGAAGTCAAACTTGGCCTTTTTAGAAAAACTTAAAGAAGCAAATGGGCATATTCTTGCTCAAAACTCTTCTAACTTTCGAACTGCCCGTCCCCGCAAGTCATAAATTAGTTAAAGCAAGTGCGGGAAGTTTTATTTAAGGGAACGGGATTCTAAAATGCAAAACGACCAGTCGAGTCATTACACCTGCCATTTATAATCAGGGACGAACGGCGGGTTATTTCTTAAAGGGCACCGTCCCCTAGGAAGGGCCAACAAATGGAAAGCTAGGCTCCGAGACAAAACCATACAAGTATGTCTGACGATCAGAGGAGTCGAGCCCGCGCGAGCCGAGTTCAAGACGATGAAACAATATGTACTCACAACCTATATCTACGTCGAGCAATAAAGAATATATTTTTGCCATTTTTTGCAACGACCTATATCTATGCCGAGCAATGAAGATTGTATTTTTGGCATTTTTTGCCACGACATATATCAACTCCAACAATACAGGATATCTTCTCAGCATTTCATACTTTGAGAAAGATTATTTCGACAACATTCGTGCCAATGTTTCTCCATAAAACGGGTCTCGATATATTTGGAGACTTAATATAAGTAATTTGACAACTGGCACGACCCAAGGGTCGGAACTCCAGGATCATCAAGCCCCTGGAACGCAACTCTGAGCTGTCTCCAAGCTTAAACAAACTCAATGACTCGGAGACTACTATTGATCGCCACACAACCGGAAAAATCCAAAACTGTAAGACCCTAATGGGCAGCCTCGGCATAACCAGATACAATCTGCAAATTTTAAGACCTCAACAGGCATGACAAACTGTAAGATCTCAACAGGCATGACAAACTAAGGCCTCAATAGGCATGAAAATCCCGATACTTGGGCTATACATTGCATTTGTAAGAATATCTAAAGGGCATACCCTCGACGTAGACGCCGAAACTATCACTAAGGGATCACAATGGCTACGGCCAAACACATATGACTATGGTCGAAACGGCTGATACAGCCCAAAAATGCGACTCGGTGATGCCCGACTGTTGCTACAAAATCACAGACCATTACTCTGATATACTTCGAAAAGAACCGGTTAAAATAGGCTTCCCTCCACAGGCAAAAAATGAGCCCCGACAATGTCGGCTTCAAAATGCAAGAGCGTCGATCTACTCGACCAACAAGCTTTGAACCTTACGAGGTGCTCAAAACACCGCCGGCAACGACTTAAAATCGAGGTTCCTCTAGAACCGATAATGGGTCAGGAAAAATACTACAAAAAGACCTTAATGAGTGGATACAAAGCATACACAAAGCCCACATGCAAAAAATAGCGTAAGAGCCATTATCGCCAGCTAAGTATGCCTACGGTCCACATATTGAAAGGTCTGTACGGCCGGACAGCATAACAGTCATTGTCGCCAGCTAAAATATTGATAACTTGAGGATTAAAATGATCTCGAATCGTAACCCGATTCGGAGACCGGATCCAAAATAGTTAACTATACAAGCATAGGGGCCACATATTAAAAGGTCTTAACGACTAAACGGCATAAGTGTCATCGTCGCCAGAAATTCAAATAAATTTTAAGGGTCAATCTCAGCTCGAATCGCAAGACGATTTGATGATTGGGCCGAAAAATCACTAAACGCCCAAGGGCAGGAAATGAGAAAATGCTATCGCCAACCAGAATTTTTACAATAATTCGAGGGTCGATTATAGCTCGGATCACAATACGATCTGGAGACTGGGCCCGAGAAATACAACATGCCTAAGGGCACAACACAAATGCCATTATCGCCACTCGGAGACTCGACGAAATATAAGGGTCGATTACAGCTCGAATCGCAACACGATTCGAAGACTGGACCCAAAAATCGCAATACGCCTACGGGCATGGAATAAAGTGCTACTGTCGCCAGGATCTCAATGAGGTTCAAAGGTCGAGTATAGATCGGATTGCAACGCGACCCGAGGACAGGACCCAAGAACTGCAACAAGCCCAAGGGCATTACATGTACGTTGTCATTGCCAATTGAGTAAACCTCTGAACCAAGCGCACATAAGGTCACCTCGACCCAAAAGGCACAAAAATCATTATCATCCGCCCATGCAGGCGAGGGAAAGCCTAAGGGCTAACTGGAGATCGTGCCACAATATCACTCGAAGATTGGACCCAGAGAAATCAAAACAGCAAATGCCCAAGGGCACAAGATAAATATGACCACCTCCCACAAGCGCGGACACAAAAAATGCAAAGATAGGGAGGCTTGAGTCGGAATCCGACCCAGAAGTTAAGCCTAAGCGGTCGGGCCAAACACGGAGGTCCAATACCTGCTCGCACCAAGAATCAAACTCAGCAGTCCCAGGGACCGTCCGATCAGTTCCGGATCGAGGAGGACCTCGCCAAACAACTAGAGCATTCTGCCTGATCGAAAGAAATAGCAGGAAAAAGGTATAGAAGAATTAAAACTTCAAAATTTTGCCTTATGTATCACATATGCCGGAAAAAGAGTATTCTCCATCTACAGGCATGCCCTACATGTATTTGGGGTAAAGCTACAAAACGGAAAACCCTACACTTAAAAGAGCTACAGATCACCTAAATCACCCTCAGCAACATCGACAAGAAGAAACAAGCATTGCTCTCATCCGCCCGCGCTTGAGCCAATTCCTCCGAGAGAATGAAACCCCTTGCGGAGAACTCTTCAAACACCTCTCTCCGGGATTTACAGCGAATATATTCCTTGATCCTCCGCTCCTGGTCAAGGGCTTACATCAGCTCAGCTTGGGCATCGGGGCATCCTCCACAAAAATTGCCATCTCGCGACCGGCCATGGCGACCTAGTGTCGCCTCTGTCCGAGCAGCAATTATCTTGGCTCTGACTTTCGAGAGGTCAGATTCAAGTTTCCCTATCATATCCGCTTGAACTTTGGTGTTGTCATGAGTCAAGCGGAGCTGGACCTCGAGAGTAGGGACCTTGGCCGAGACACTCATCTCCTCTAAAGCTCGAGCCTGCACTTTAGCCCTCATCTCCCCGTAAGCAATTTTGACCGGTTGACATCGACTTTAAGGTACTCCAGAGCCTCTGACTTTTTCTGCAACTGGTACGGCAAGGGGAAATCAGTCTCAAGGTCAGAAAAAAGTAAAGAACACACCACGGGAAATTACCTGCTCCGCCAGATAGCTCTGGTAGTCCGAGCTTCAGTGCGCCTCATATCGCCAATGTTGTAGCTCTTCTTCCCTCTCCTAATTAAGGACCCTAAGGGACTCGCACTCACCCCGAATTTTCTGAAGCTTGGCTCCTTGATGGAGCAGCTCGGTCCTAAGCCTATCACAAGCCTTCACAAGGGAGGTTAATAGATGGAGAAGAGCATGAGATACAGGGAAGTTGTGCATGAACTCACCTCGAAGTGAAGCCGATGAACTTTCTCGAAGTCGAAACACACTCCTGACGATCCTTCTGCAAGTGCCAATCCCTCTAATCTCCATGATCCCTCGGACCGGAGGCCCACGGCTCCTCCCCCTTTTCGAAATAACTTTGCCTCATCCTAAAGAACTGCCTGATATCTACAGACAGCGAACCCAACACAAACGGAAGAGAGAGTGTTACCCCGGGTGTAAGAAGGAAAAACAAAGGTAACGTACACATATACCTCGATGTTGCATTCCCCATCCAGTACGAAACATAGCTTGCCATATGCGTTTGTCGCGGGTTGAATGGGTCACCAGCTTCTGGACCCAGCTAGGCAGATCGTGAACTTCACCAAGTGTCCACAAAGTTGCTGCAATAAAGGAAACAACGTAATTACTCAGCTAACTTTCGCTACAAACAAGATCTGGAAAAGCGCCAAACGCCTCACTCACGTGCGTGATTCCACCCTTTCGGAAATGAAAAGGACTCAGCAGGAATAATATCAGTTGTTAGAACCCTGACAAACCCACTAAACCACTCCTGATCCTCGCTTTCCTTGTCGTCAACAATAAAGGGCATAGATGAGTGGCACCTCAGAGTTAGCAGGCCCCGATGATGAAAGGGCCGGTATAGCCTGACGAGGTGATCAAGCGTGAATTCAAGCCCAACCTTCTCTGCAAAGAACCTCATCATCAACACCATTCATAAAAAAGAAGGGTGAATCTGCACCAGAGTAACCCGATATTTCAGACAAAATCCAAGCACAATCCTATCAGAAGGACCAAAGGCGAAAGGATATAAATACACGTTGAGGAACCCATCAGTGGAGTCCGCAATTCCCTCACCAGGGGAAAGCATCTGCGGGGCTACCCCCTCGCTCCACCCGCGGTATCTCCTCGCCATATCCATATGTATCCCTAAACAAAGACGCCGTCTCCAAGGCGAACTCCCTTGATTCCTGAGAACCGGGAGCAACACTCCCGATCCCTTATTAGATCGGCCCTAGAATAGTTTCCATGGCTATGGCAAAACTAACAGGCCGAAGCAAAGGTACACGCCAATACTCTCGCACCTATAATGATTTAGTACTCTACACCAGAACAAAAAGGCGGATATTCAAAAATGGTAAAGTCTTGCGAAGAAGCTGAGACCGCTCCATATATATGCAAAAAATAGCAACGATTAGTCTACCCGAGGCAAACCCCGGGAAGCCAACGACCTCGGGACAGATCGACATGTCAGTGCTCGATCCCAGAAGCAACCTCCAACAAAGAGTCACAATTCAAAAAGTCATTCGTATCATCTCCATGCTCGGAGCAGCACTCTTCGATAGGAAACCCCTGCCTAAAGAGGTCGAGCCTCGATGAGCTCTCAAGTCACTCTCCCTAAGAGGGAAAAGTAAATGCAGGAAGCTCCGATCGCGAAAGCTACACAAAGGCCCAAAGAAGCGCCCAACTACACGCAAGCCCCTCAGTAGAAGTCTACCTTATATGGTTCGGAGAGGCCATATACATCAAGACTGATAGGGCCCCGAGTAGGTAAAGATGACCGACATCCGGAGTAGTGCCCCCAAAGCCCCTGGAACTCGACGCGTGATCTCCAAAACAAACTAAAGGACCTCGACAGTCCCGATATATCAGATCAGTTTGAGATTGGCCCGATGCTCGGTGATGAATTCAGAAGAGAGTAATGTCAATCAGCAAAGGATAGGAATAAACACTTACGACCGAGCTATATATCAATGATCAACAATAAAAGAAGATATTCGAAGGGCCTCGAAGGGCATGCAAGCATATATAAAACAATGCAAATTCGAAAGAAGAAATCGACAAAGTTTATTCTTATTCATAAAAGTTTGTGTACAAGCGGCCCTCGAGGGGTCATTACATACAATAACAAAAACCCGCTGGAGTCTACACCTAAAGCGGAGGAACGGAAGGATGTACATGCGATAAAACCCGGGCGCCCGATCCGCCCTAGTGGGTTCAATTCCGGTATTAGCATCCCCCGACGCCACACCCTCGAAGAACATATGCTTGAGGGTGACTCTTTCGATATCCACCTCCCACAGGTTCCTAGCTCGATCCCCCAAGGGATTCCCACCGGAGAAGATGAAGAAGAGGAAAAGGAAGGGGCGCAGAGGAGGCAGAGAAAAGAGACGTGGCTCGCCGAAGTCAAAGGTGAAAACCCGGCGAGCCCTTGCCTCAGCAGCTGGTGTTACCACCTTATCCCTTGGGAAAAAAGAGAACCCTAGGGATGGAGTTCCACACCAGGCCTGGGTATGAGGATGAGCAACATTGCATAATCCGAATGGCTATCTACATGAGGGAGGAACAGGCTCTCCAGCCACCATCATCTCGGCCCGGCAGTAGCGGAAAGGGTCGGTATGTCAACAACCACGATGATAGCGGGATGATACGTCTACCTTTGGCAAAAGGTGGCTCCGGTAGAAGGCCACAAAACGTTCCAAGGAAGCTCCTCCAAACAACTTTCATTATAAGATCATAAGCCACATGCATAATGTTCAAAGGGGAAAGAAGGAGATAAGAAAAGAGGAGGTGAACAAGCCAGCAGAAGCACGATGGTAGGAGAAACAAAGCCAAGGAATCCCCATTTATAGGGGATTACGACACGGTCATCTAGGCCGTGGAAGACTGACCGACGAGCACTGTTATTACATCCGTGGAAAAATGAAACGACGATGGTGCCTTCGCCTTGAAGAACGAGAATCAGGAGTGCAATGAATGGCATCGAGAAGCATGAACCATGGGTCATATCATTGATATGGCATCACCAAAAGAAGTTCGAGGATTCAAGTGTCAAAATCGTTTCCCATCCCTTCGATATGGGAAATGCGGAGACTATCTGTGCGCAGTGAAATCAGAAGACTTGATTTCTCGCTGTGGAGACATTCTAGAAGTATGCCTCGGGACTTCATGGATCGGGACTTCTAGGGCAGGAAGTCGTGGTCGAGTTCTCGACCTAAAGACTCGCTGAGGCTCGATCCAAAGGAAATGAAGAACGGGGTCAGGACACGAGGGGGAAGCCCTCTAGGCACACAGCTATTTCTGACAAACCCGGCCTATATAGAGCCTATGTTGTAGCATCATTTCAAGCCGTCCCATCACCATATTTTGTATTCAACCCCTACATACTTGTAGCCGATATTCCCCTCCTATATAAAGGGGACTCTCCCCTTCTTGTAAAGGGTTGGTCATTGCTCCATCTTTTCCACAAGTGAAATAATATCTCTCTCTCTTTTATTCTAAGTTATTTGTTCTTACGGGCCCGAGGCCACCTCGTGTTCATTGTTTTCGTGCTTGCTCTTTACCGTATAACCCAACGTTGGCCCCAGAGAGCCTTAGTTAATTGTATCTTCACTCGTTATCTCATCCTCGACTGCCCTTGTTAACTTGATTTCGGCTAAAGCCTCGATCCTGAGGCCTCCATCGACCCACTTTGCATCCGGCCAGCAGGCCCCCTCGGTTTGCTTACTACTTCGCTTTATCTCGCACCTCATTTTCACGTTCAGCATTTCAAGCATCAACTACTCTAAAAACTAGCTCGGGAATAGATCACATATTTTTAGAATCTCAATTACAAATTTAATTGTTGTTACCATTTTCACGGTAAACAGCTATATCCAATCTTAACTAAACTCCTACTCAGCTCAATTAATAGCAATACTCAATCATAAATAAAATCTACGAAAATAAACTAAATCCTTGCTTAATATCGAGAATCATCAATTAAAGCATCCGTAGTAACATTTAAGAACACAACAACCAACAATTTAAGACTCACGGTTATGCTCGACACCAATGTATAGATACTCGTCACCATGTCTATACGTCGTACTCAACAAGAAGCAATTAGCAAATAAGACACAACTCCTAATGCCTCAAGCTAAGGTTAGATCGGACACTTACGTCGAACTTCCACGGCCAACTCAAGCTTCAAACACCGCCTTTACTTTTGAATTCGGCTCCAACTCAATCGTATCTATACATAATCGACTTCATAACATCAATAAACGCTAAACAATTCAATTCCAATGTCTAATTATAGCTTTCTAATCATTCTTCCAAAAATCCAAAAATCGACCCCGGGCCCACTTGGGAAAAACACGAGATTCAAACCAAAATGCGATCCCCCATTCACCCACGAGCTCCGATATATAATTCGTTCTAGAATTCGACCCCAAAAAGCGATCTAAATCACAATTAATCAAAAAGCCCTAATTCTACCCAAATCCCTATTTTTCTACTCTTAATCTCATGTTTTAGGCCTAGAAATCTAGTGGGTGTTGATAAAAATGGATGAAAACAAGTTAAGGATTACTTGCCCCAGAGATTATGGTGAGGAAATTCTTCAAAAATCGCCTAAGAGCTTTGGAGAAGAAGTGGTTTGTGAAAATTTATTAAAATCCCGTAAGTGTTATGTTTTTTAGACTTAAAAATAACTGGGAGAAATTACTCATCGCGTTCGCGATGGGTTAGGCCTGCTAGGCCTTCACGTTCGCGGAAAACGGCTCGCGTTCGCGGAGCTTTAACCCCTTGAGCCTTCGTGTTCGCGGGACAGTGGCCGCGTTCGCGTAGAATACGCGAGAACTCCTTCCCAGGCCATTTGCCTTACGCGTTCGCGAGTACCTGTACCCTTCCCCCTCAGCCTCACGTTCGCGATGAAGAAAATGGCACTTGGGATTTTTCCTTACGCGTTCGCGACTGGGACCACGCGAACGCGAAGAACAAATTCCCTGTGCACTGAACAGCAAAATCTGCAACATTTCTCAAGTTCAAAAACCTTCCGAAATAGACCCGAGCCCTTGGGGATCCTAACCAAACATACACACTAACTAAATGACATCATACGAACTTATCCATATGATCAAATCGCCAAAATAACCTCAATAACAACGAACTAAACCTCAAAATCAAAGAATTTTCTCAAACTTCTTAAAACATCATTTTTTGCAATTTAGGTCCGAATCATATCAAATGACATCGGTTTTTCACCAAATTTCACAGGATCATCTTAAATCATATATAAGACATGTACCGGGTGTCGGAACAAAAATACGGGTCCGATACTAACATGTTCTAATCAAATTTCATTTCAAATTCTTTTAAATAATTTCAGAAAATAATTTTCTTTCAAAATTCATTTCTCGGGCTTGGAACCTTGGAATTCGATTCCGGGCATACGCCCAAGTCCCATATTTTCCTACGGACCCTCTAGGACCGTCAAATCATGGGTCCGGGTCCGTTTAGCCAAAATGTTGATCGAAGTCAAATTAACTCATTTTATAGCCAAATTTTATCATTTTTTTACAGATTTTCATATTTAGGTTTTTCGGGTACGCGCCTGTACTGTGCGCCCAAATTGAGGTAATGCTGAATGAGGTTTTCAAGGCCTTGAAAATACATTACTCAATTTAAAAGCAAGTGATGACCTTTTAGGTCATCACACCTAGTCTTATGAATATTTCTCCTAGGATAAACATCTTAGTCTGATGAATCTTTCTTCTAAGATAACCAAAGAAAAAAAAGGACATAGTGTCACGAACCCAATCCCGGTCATAATGGCGCCCAACACAATTGCTAGGCAAGCCCGACCAATCAATACACACAACCCAATCACAAATCCCATTACTGAGTAACAACATGAAATTAGCAGTTTGTTAAGTCTATTCACCGAATAAACTAAATAGAAATAGTCTGAAACACTGACATAACCAACATCTCCCAAAGACCTGGGGTCATGAGTCTAGAGCCTCTAAGATAACAAAGTAGAAAATTCTCATGTAATACAGAGTTCTAAAATGCGAAAAGATAAAAAGGGATAAGGGGAGGAGTCGGGTTCTGCGGATGTCAGGCAGCTACCTCGACAACTCCTGAAAGCTCTGGAAGCAGCAAACAGCTCAACAAAGCTCCCGGAACACCTGAATCTGCACACATGGTGCAGGGAGTAAAGTGAGTACTTCCAACTCAGTGGTAATAGACATATATAATGGGTGACAGTAAGAAATCCCGAAATATAACAATGCAAAGCTATAACCAATAATTCTACACATTTAACGGTGAGACAACAACAAGTAATGGCAGATAAAACAGACAGATATCGATGCATGAATGCAATGTAATGCACATGACCGCTGCGGCGTGCAGCCTGATCTATTTGGGTACCTGCGCTCACTATGGGGGTTCAGACTCCGGAGGGGCTCCTACAGCCCAAGTGCAATATCATCGTAGCATTCGCTGCAGCGTGCAGCCTGATCCACACTCAGTCCAGATATATGCATGTAAGCCACACAGGCACAGTCAAATTTATCATTTTCAGTTCCAGTTATTAGGAATTATAGATTAAATGTTTAAAACTTTAGAAATTCATTAATCATTTCGAGACAGTGTTTAACTCAGGACTGATATCATGAAAACATGCTAAGCATCGTGGAAACAGTGATAATAAACCCTAAAGGATCCAAATAATCGGCACACAGCCCAAATATGCTCACAGCAATCCAAGTAGGATGTTTACCAATCAATTTCTAGTCAATAACACAGTATGAACATCACTCGGATGGACTAAGCCATAGTCCCTGATCACAAACGACCCTGCACTGACCATAGAGTACGTGTCTCGCCTCAATGTAGCGTCACAGTGTGATATACCGGGGTTTCAAACCCTCAAGTCATCATCTACATCTATTACTCACCTCAAACCAGCCACAAGACAAGTCCGCTATGCCTTTTCCTCTTGAATCCACCTCCTCGCGCGTCGAATCTGGACAAAACCACAACGAATACATTACAATAGGCTAAAGAAACATAACCCAATCAAAAGAACTCAAAAAACACCAAAAATCACGAAGTTGGCAAAACCCGAGCCCCGGGCCCACTTCTAGAAAAATTACGAAATTCACATCACCGTATTCCTCGTCTCGCCACGAGTCCGTACATATAAAATTTACCAAAATCGGAGTTCAAATGCTCCCTCAACTTCTAAATTCTCATTTCAAAATCCCAAGCCCTAACCTCCATTTTTAACCTTTAATTCTTTGGGTTTTCAGTGTTAATCTATGATTTGACACCATAATAACGTATTCTAAGTCCAAGAATCCATACCTAATGAAAGCCCTCTAAACTCTCTTCAAAATCGCCCAAAATCTCCTTGGTCCGAAATGAAAATGTTGAGTTCTTTCTAAAATTCGCTAAGGTTAAATTAAATGGTTCTGCCCAGACCTTTTCGCTTCTGCGACAAACTTACCGCTTCTGAGGTTACCGCTTCTGCAGCCTTCCCACTGCATCTGCGGTTTTCCTTAAGTCACCCAGGACCGCTTTTGCGGTCCATAACCGCTTCTGCGATGACCGCTTATGCGGAACTTAGTCCGCTTCTGCGGAAAAATGCCAAAGCCCCAAAACCGCACCTGCGGAGCTTCTTCCGCTTCCGCGAAGTCTCCCTAGCCAGACAACGACCGGTTCTCCAATCACTTACCCGCTTCTGCGTAACTGCTTCTACAGTCCATTTCCGCAGAAGCAGAAATACCAGATACAGCAAAATCTGACCTGCAACACACTTCGAAAACTCTCGTTTAACTACTCAAACTCACCCCGAGACCCCCCGGGACCTCAACCAAAAACACATATGTGACCCAATACCTTACTCAAACTTGCTCTAACCATCAAAACACTATAGTTAGAATCAAAATCATCAAATTTCCTCAAATCACAACCTAAGTTCAACCAAAACTTCCGAAACTCGCATTCGATCAAAAACCCGACCAAACGACGTCTGAATGACCTGAAATTTTGCACACATATCCAAAATCACCTAACAAAGCTACAGAAACTCTCGGAATTCCATTCCGACCCTCGGATCAAAATCTCACCTATCAACCGGAATCCGCCAAAATTCAAACTTCGCCAATTCAAGCCTAATCCTACACCGAACCTCCAAATTCAATTCTGATCGCACTCCTAAGTCACAAATCATCCCCCGAAGCTAACCGAATCACCAGAATTCACATCCGAGCCCTCTAACTATATAGTCAACTTCCTGTTGACTTTTCCAAAACAAACTCCCCTCTAAGAGGCTAAGTGCCTCATTTGCAACTAAAACCAATCCAATTCTACTCAATCAACACAAATACTGATATTGAAATATAGAGCAACATAATATGGGGAAAACGGGGCGGTAACTCACGTGACGACGGGCCGGGTCGTCACATCCTCCCCAACTAAAACAAACGCTCGTCCTCGAGCAGGTCAAGAAACATACCTGGAGTCTCAAACACGTGAGGATATCTGCTCTGCATCTCCCGCTCGGTCTCCCAAGTAGCCTCCTCCACGGGCCGTCCTCTCCACTGCACCTTCACCGAAGCTATATCCTTGGATCTCAATCTCCGAACCTGACGACCCAAAATAGCCAGTGGCTCCACATCATAGGTCAAATCATCATCCAACTGAACTGTACTGAAGTCCAACACGTGAGATGGGTCCCCAACATACTTCCGGAGCATAGATACATGAAATATCGGATGAACTCCCGACAGGTTGGGCGGCAAAGCAAGCATATAGGCCACCTCCCCAATCCTCCTAAGTATCTCAAAAGGGCCAATGAACCGCGGACTCAACTTCCCTTTCTTTCCAAATATCATAACGCCCTTCATAGGCGAAACCTTCAATAAGACCTTCTCGCCATCATATACGATACATCTCGAACCTTCCGGTCCGCATAACTCTTCTGACGCGACTGAGCTGTACGAAGTCTCTCCTGGATCACTTTAACCTTATCTAAGGCATCCTGGACCAACTCTGTCCCCAATAACCTAGCCTCGCCGGGCTCAAACCAACTAACCGTAGATCTACATCGTCTCCCATATAAGGCCTCATATGGTGCCATCTGAATGCTGGACTGATAGCTGTTGTTGTAGGCAAACTCCGCAAGTGGCAAGAAATCAGCCCAAGAACTTCCAAAATCAATAACACAGGCACGCAACATGTCCTCCAATATCTGAATGGTACGCTCGGACTGCCCATCCGTCTGAGGATGAAACGCTGTGCTCAACTCTACCTGTGTGCCTAACTCTCACTGAAAAGTCCTCCAGAACTGAGAAGTAAACTGAGTACCACTATCTGATATAATGGAAACTGGGACCCCATGCAACCGTACAATCTCCCGGATGAAAATCTCTGCCAAACGCTCCGAGGAATAGGTAGTACACACCGGAATGAAGTGCGCGGACTTGGTCAGCCGATCCACAATCACCCAAATTGAATCAAACTTCCTCGCTGTCCGAGGGAGACTACTCACAAAATCCATAGTAATACTCTCCCACTTCCACTCGGGAATATCCATACGCTGAAGTACACCACCGGGCCTCTGATGTTCATACTTGACCTGCTGACAGTTGAGACACCGAGCTACATAACTCACAATATCCTTCTTCATTCTCCTCCATCAGCAATGCTGTCTCAAATCCTGATACATCTTTGCGGCACCTGGATGAATAGAATACCGCGAGCTGTGGGCCTCCTCCAATATCAACTCTCGAAGCACATCCACATTGGGCACGCAAATTCGGCCCTGTATCATCAACACACCATCACTATCAATAGTCACATCCCTGGCATCGTCATGGTGAACCCTGTCCTTAAGGACAAGCAAATGTGGATCATCATACTGGCGCTCTCTGATGCGGTCATACAAGGAAGATCGGGAAACCACACACGCCAACATCCGACTAGGCTCCGAAATATCTAGCCTCACCATCCGATTGGCCAAGGCCTGGACATCAACTGCAAAGGGCCTCTCCCCAACTGGAATGTACGCTAAACTACCCATACTCACCGCCTTTCGGCTCAAAGCATCGGCCACCACATTAGCCTTCCCCGGATGATACAAAATGGTAATGTCATAATCCTTGAGCAACTCAAGCCACCTCCGCTGCCTCAAATTAAGATCCTTCTGTTTGAACAAATGTTGAAGGCTGCGATGATCAGTATATACCTTACAAGATACGCCATATAAGTAGTGCCTCCAAATCTTTAAAGCATGAACTATAGCAGCCAACTCCAAATCATGTACGGGGTAGTTCTTCTCATGGGGCTTCAAATGACGAGAAGCATATGCAATAACTCTACCCTCATGCATCAACACACATCCGATCCCAACTCTTGAAGCATCATAATACACGGTGTAAGAACCTGAAGCTGATGGCAAAACTAACACCTGAGCTGTGGTCAAAGCTATCTTGAGCTTCTAAAAGCTCTCCCCGCACTCGTCCGACCATACATATAGTGCACCCTTCTGCGTCAACTTGGTCAAGGGCGAAGCAATAGATGAAAAGCCCTGGACAAACCGGTGATAGTACCCTGCCAAACCGAGGAAACTCCAAATCTCCGTGGATGAGGACGGTCTAGGCCAACTCTGCACCGCCTCTATCTTCTTTGGGTCAACCTGAATGCCATCACTAGACACCACGTGTCCCAGAAAAGCCACAGACCCAAGCCAGAACTCACACTTGGAGAACTTTGCATAAAACTTCTCCTCCCTCAATCTCTGTAATACCACTCTCAAATGTTGAGCATGCTCCTCTTGGCTACGCGAGTACACCAGGATGTCATCAATAAAAACAATCACAAAAGAATCCAAATACGGCCGAAACATGTTGTTCATCAGATGCATGAACGCGGCTGGGGCATTAGTCAGCCCAAAAGACATAACTAGAAACTCATAATGCCCATATCTCGTCCTGAAAGCTGTCTTCATAATATCAGAATTTCTAATCTTCAGCTGGTGATAGCCTGAACGGAGATCAATCTTAGAGAATACCCTTGCTCCCTGGAGCTGATCAAACTAATCATCAACGCACGGTAGTGGATACTTGTTCTTCACTATCACCTTGTTCAATTGCATGTAGTCAATGCACATTCTCATTGTGCCATCTTTCTTCTTCATAAATAAGACCGGTACACCCCCACAGTGACACACTCGGACGAATGAACCCCTTATCTAGGAGTTCCTGAAGCTGCTCCTTCAATTCCTTTAACTCAGCTGGTGCCATACGATAGGGAGGAATAGAGATGGGCTGAGTGCCCGGCACCAGATCAATACCGAAATCAATGTCCCTGTCCGGCGGCATGCCCGGCAGGTCTGATGGAAACACATTTGGGAAATCCCTCACAACGGGCACAGAATCAAGACTAGGAGTCTCAGCTCCAACATCTCTCACAAAATCCAAGTACAATAAACAACCTTTCCCAACCATCCGCTGGGCCTTTAGGAAGGAAATCACCCTGCTAGGAATATAGTCGGTCATACCTCGCCATTCAATCCTCGAAACAACCAGAATAGCCAACGTAACTGTCTTGGCATGACAGTGCAGAATAGCATGGTACGGAGATAGCCAATCTATACCCAGAATCACATCAAAATCTACCATACCCAACAACAACAAGTCAACTCGGGTCTCCAGACCACCAATAGTCACCAGACAAGATCGATATACATGATCCACAATAATAGTATCACCCACCGGGGTAGATATATGCACAGGCAAGGCAAGACAACCACGGGTCGTACCCAGATGATGGGCAAAATATGAAGACACATAAGAGTATGTAGACCCGGGATCAATTAAAACAGAAGCATCCCTATGGCAGACTGAGATAATACCTGTGATAACAACATCTGACGCAATGGCATCCCTCCTGTCTGGAAGAGCATAGAATCGAGCCTGACCACCACTAGATCGGTCTCCACCCCTAGGGCGGCCGTTAGCTGTCTGGCCCATACCCCTACCTGACTGGGAGGGTGCTGAATTAGATGGAGTAGAAGAGGAGGGCTGATACCTCCGCTGAGACCGACCACCACGAAGTCGAGGACACTATCTCCTTATGTGGCCAAACTCACCACACTCGTAGCAACTACCCGATGCTGGAGAAGGGGACTGAAGAGAACCTCTCGCTGCTGAAGATCCATGGGCTAAAGAAGCAGGAGTAGAGCTCTGAGCTGGAAGGGCACTAAGTGAAGACTGGCCCTGCTGGACTCCCTGATGACCACGGCCTGAAGAAGCCCCACTGTACTCTGGGCGACCTGACTGAGGAGGTCTGAAGAAACGACCTCTGCCATGCTAGAACTGGCCCCTAAACGGAGCACCACTGAAACTACCTGAACCTTGAGGCCTCTTGGCCTCCCTTTCCTCATGCTTCCGACGGCGATCTGTCTCAATCTGTCGAGCCATGTCAACTACCTCCTCAAACGAAGCGGCTACAACCCTCTCTCTAGTCATCAAAATGTGATTGGATAGTTGAGGCTATCCACGAACCTCCTAATCCTCTCCCGATCAGTCGGGATCATCCAAGTAGCATGCCGAGCTAACTGCGTAAACCTCAACTCACACTGGGTCACAGTCATGTCCCCCTAAATCAGCCACTCGAACTGACGATGCAGCTCCTCCCTGCGAGACTGTGGCACATACTTCTCCAGAAATAGAGTGGAGAACTGCTGCCAAGTAAGGGGCGCTGCTCCAATAGGCCTACGCCTCTCAAACTCCTCCCACCATGTAAATGCAGGCCTTGAGAACTGGAAGGTAGTAAAAGCCACTCCACTCGACTCCAAAATCCCTGCAGTGCGAAGCATACGCTGACACTTGTCTAGAAATCCCTGGGCATCCTCGCCCTCAGAACCACTGAACGTCGGAGGATGGAGCCTACCGAACCTCTGTAGTCGATGTTGCTCATCGTCTGACATCACTAGAACCACATACTCTGGAGCTGGTGCGTCTGGCACAACTGGAGCAACCGGTGCAACTGGCTGAGCTGGGGCTGCTCCTGGTGTCTGCAATCCCTGAACAACCTGCTCGGGTGTGCGAGTTACGGGGGTCTGATGACCACCCCCGGTCTGAGAAGTAGCTGCGGCAGTCGTGGCTGAGACTGCCTGAGCTAAGCCAGTGCAGACAGATAGGATCTGAGCTAGAGCCTCCTAAAGACCAGGAATCACAATGGGCATTGCCGGTGCCTGAACAGGTGCTGCTAGAGCATCTACAGCTGGAGGCTGGTCCTGAATGGGGGCAACTGGTGGATCTGCAGGTGTTGCCCCTGCTGCTCTGCCTCGACCATGACCACGGCCTTCCACGGCCTCTAGTGGGTGGCAATGGTGGTCGCCCGCCACGTCCGGTAGCACAGGTTCTCGCCATCTGCGAGAGAAATAGAATATAAAAGTTTAGTTCTCGGAACAACAAAGCCGCACGACAAGAGTTCAAGAATATGAAGTGTTTCCTAAAGGTTTTGCAGTCTCTCGAAGATAAATACAGATGTCTCTGTACCGATCCGCGAGACTCTACTAACCGGCTCATGACTCATAAGGCCTAGTAACCTAGGCTCTGATACCAACTTGTCACGACCCCAATCTTGGTCGTGATGGCGCCCAACACAATTGCTAGGCAAGCCCGACCGATCAATACACACAACCCAATCACAAATCCCATTACCGAGTAACAACATGAAATTAGCAGTTTGTTAAGTCTATTCACCGAATAAACTAAATAGAAACAGTCTGAAATACTGACATAACCAACATCTCCCAAAGACCTTAGGTCATGAGTCTAGAGTCTCTAAGATAACAAAGTAGCAAATTCTCATGTAATACAGAGTTCTAAAATGCAGAAAGATAAAAAGGGATAAGGGGAGAAGTCGGGTTCTGCGGACGCCAGGCAGCTACCTCGACAACTCCTGAAAGCTGTGGAAGCAAAAAAACAGCTCAACAAAGCTCCCGGAACACCTGAATCTGCACACATGGTGCAGGGAGTAAAGTAAGTACTTCCAACTCAGTGGTAATAGACATATATAATGGTTGATAGTAAGAAATCCCGAAATATAACAATGCAAAGCTATAACCAATAATTCTACATATTTAATGGTGGGACAACAACAAGTAATGGAAGATAAAACAGACAGATATCGATGCATGAATGCAATGCAATGCACATGACCGTTACGGCGCGCAACCCGATCCATTTGGGTACTCGCGCTCACTGTGGGGTTCAGACTCCGGAGGGGCTCCTACAGCCCAAGTGCAATATCATCGTAGCATTCGCTGCGGCGTGCAGCCGGATCCACACTCAGTCCAAATATATGCATGTAAGCCACACAGGCACAGTCAAATTTATCATTTTCAGTTCCAGTTATTAGGAATTATAGGTTAAGTGTTTAAAACTTTAGAAATTTATTAATCATTTCGAGACAGTGTTTAACTCAGGACTGATATCATAAAAACATGCTAAGCATCGTGGAAACAGTGATAATAATCCCTAAGGGATCCAAATAATCAGCACACAACCCAAATATGCTCACAGCAATCCAAATAGGATGTTTACCAATCAATTTCTAGTCAATAACACAGTATGAACATCACTCGGATGGACTAAGCCATAGTCCCCGATCACAAACGACCCCGCACTCACCGTAGAGTACGTGTCTCGCCTCAATATAGCGTCACAGTGTGATATACCGGGGTTTCAAACCCTCAGGTCATCATCTACATCTATTACTCACCTCAAACCGACCACAAGACTAGTCTGCTATGTATTTTCCTCTCGAATCCACCTCCTCGCGGGTCGAATCTGGCCAAAACCACAATGAATACATTACAATAGGCTAAAAAAACATAACCCAATCAAAAGAACTCGAAAAATACCAAAAATTACGAAGTTGGTAAAACCCGAGCCTCGGGCCCACTTCTCGAAAAATTACGAAATTTACATCACCGGATTCCTCGTCTCGCCACGAGTCCGTACATATAAAATTTACCAAAATCGGAGTTCAAATGCTCCCTCAATTCCCAGATTCTCATTTCAAAAACCCAAGCCCTAACCTCCATTTTTAACCTTTAATTCTTTGGGTTTTCAGTTTTAATCCATGATTTTACACCATAATAACGTATTTTAAGTCCAAGAATCCATACCTGATGAAAGCCCTCGAAACTCTCTTCAAAATCGCCCAAAATCTCCTTGGTCCGAAATGAAAATGTTGAGTTCTTTCTAAAATTCGCGAAGGTTAAATTAAATGGTTCTGGCCAGACCTTTTCGCTACTGCGACAAACTTACCGCTTATGCGGCCTTCCCACCGCATCTGCGATTTTCCTTAAGTCGCCCAGGACCGCTTCTGCGGTCCATAACCGCTTCTGCGGTGACCGCTTATGCGAAACTTAGTCCGCTTCTGCGGAAAAATGCCAAAGCCCCAAAACCGCACCTGCGGAGCTTCTTCTGCTTCCGTGAAGTCTCCCTAGCCAGCCAACGACCGCTTCTGCGATCACTTACCCGCTTCTGCGATCCATTTTCGCAGAAGCGGAAATACCAGATGACAGCAAAATCTGACCTGCAACACACTTCGAAAACTCTCGTTTAACCACTCGAATTCACCCCGAGACCCCTAGGACCTCAACCAAAAATACATATGTGACCCAATACCTTACTCAAACTTGCTCTAGCCGTCAAAACACTATAGTTAACATCAGAATCATCAAATTTTCTAAAATTATAGCCTAAGTTCAACCAAAACTTCTGAAACTCGCATTCGATCAAAACCCAACCAAATGACGTCCGAATGACCTGAAATTTTGCACACATATCCAAAATCACCTAACGAAGCTACAGAAACTCTCGGAATTCCATTCCAACCCTCGGATTAAAATCTCACCTATCAATCGGAATCCGCCAAAATTCAAACTTAGCCAATTCAAGCCTAATTCTACATTGGACCTCCAAATTCAATTCTGATCGCACTCCTAAGTCACAAATCATCCCCCGAAGCTAACCGAATCACCGAAATTCACATCCGAGCCCTCTAACTATATAGTCAACTTCCGGTTGACTTTTCCAAAACAAACTCCCTTTAAGAGGCTAAGTGCCTCATTTCCAACTAAAACCAATCTAATTCTACCCGATCAACTCAAATACTGATATTGAAACATAGAGAAACATAATATGGGGAAAATCGGGCGGTAACTTACGTGACGAAGGGCCGGGTCGTCACACATAGTCTGATGAACTTTCTCCTATGATCAAAATTTTAGTCTTATGAATTTTTCTCCTAAGATAAAAGACCTAGGCTAATGAACTTTCTCCTAGGATGAAAATCTTAGTCTGATGAATCTTTCTCCTAAGATAACAAAAGAAAAGGACATAGCCTGATAAATTTTCTCCTAGGATCGAAATCTTAGTCTGATTAATCTTTCTCTTAAGATAAAATACCTAGTCTGATAAACTTTCTCCTAGGATCAAAATCTTAGTCTGACGAATCTTTTTTCTAAGATAGAAAACCTAGTCTGATGAATTTTCTCCTAGAAAATTTAAAAAAAAAAAAAGAGGATGTCTCAATAAAAAAAAATCATTTGTTCATGCATTTGGAAAAAAAAGCGTTGTGGCAATTTGTTTAAAAGAATGATTTTCTCAAAAGAAAAAAAAATCCTTCTTGGTTCATTTAACTTAAGTGCACAAGTCAGTAGTCTCACTTTCCAACATAGGGTCCCGCTCCCTAGTTAATGTCAGCATAATCTGGTAATCTTTCCAACGTAGGGTCTCCACTCCCTAGTTGCTTTCATTTTAGACATAGGGTCTCCACTCCCTAGTCGCTTTTCCAATATAGGGTCTCCACTACCTAGTTGATTTTATTTTAGACATAGGGTCTCCACTCCCTAGTCGTTTTTTCAACATAAGGTCTCCACTCTCTAGTTGCTTTCATTTTAGACATAGGTTCTCCACTCCCTAGTCGTTTTTCTAACATAGGTTCTCCACTCCCTAGTTTCTTTCATTTTAGATATAGGGTCTCTACTCCCTAATCTCTTTTTCCCCAAGGATACACAATCCTGAATTTTATTGGTTTCAATAAAGAAGTAGTTTAGAATTTTGTTATAATAACTCACAAAATTTTTCTAGTGAAAACTGGGGCAAAAAAATTTCGTTCGTTTGTTTGTTTTGGTGTCTGAGCAGGTTTTAGCTCGAGGCACATGGTTCGAGACGAAGAAAAGAATGAGTCTCAATATAGAATAAAGAGAAAGAAGAAAAAGGAAAAGAAGTGAACTCAAAGTGCAGAAGCGAAGAAAATATATGGACTGCTAAAGACATGATTGATGTCACAAGCTTTGCATGTCCGGCCTTGATCCGAGAAGTTGAAAAGGGAAAGAACCAGCACCTACATATAACAAGCATCAAGATTCAGATCATATTCCGCATGAAGAACGAACCAAGACTCAAGATCAAATTTCAGAAGACTCGTAGATAGGAATTTTGTAACTTGTAGCTGATAGGCTTAGTTAGTCATTTTTTTTAATTTTGATTTTAATTTAATAACGGGACCATGGACCGGAGCCTCGGATGGAACCACACTCGACTCTATCATACTCTTCATACAGTCTATCACCTCATTCACTTCTGAACTACACGTGGCCTGATTCCTTTATAACCAAGGATATGTAGGCAGCTCAGATACCAGGGCTCGGTCACATTCTCCTTTCTCTTAGCATTTGGTCTCTATAAATAAGGGTCGGGTCAAAAAACCTGTCTAGTCATTCTTTGTCTGAAAACTCTTCGCGTTTCCAGTCAAAGAGAGGCAGTTGTTGACATGTGATTTTTGACCCTCCCCAAGATTTTTTATATTTTTGCATGTAAATATTTAATTTAGGCGTAGTGTCGCTATTTCAACTAGTTTTGACTCTTTTACTTTATTTTATTACAAGAAAAATAAAAATTACAAAAAATAGTTTCGTTAATGTTTTGTAGTCATTTTTAATCTTAAAAAATATCAAAAAATAGTTTATTTTAACAGTCAGTCTTATTTTAATAGTTATTTTACTTAAGTAGGATTAATTAATAAATGAGAACGTATTTTTAGTCTCGTTCGCGGGGAAAGAATAAATTTGGACTCAAACAACCCATTTTTAGGCCTGATTTTTGGACCTAGCCCATATTTTTCAAGCCCAATACCCCTAAAAACCTAGACTTAGACTATAAAAAGACCTACACCCTAATGACCTAAGACCGAGACTCTACATTTTGGAATCAACCATTTTTTATGAAGAACCTAACACTAAAATACAAACAAAAAAGACTAGACTCTAAGACACAAAATACCCTAGCAGCTAAAGACTCTACACAAAGGAACAAAAAGTTGAGGGGTGCCGTTTTTTTATTGTAAAAAAAGAGAAAAAAACGTGAGATCCTTCTTCTTCTAGAGAATTGGGAGCTACTGCTGCTTCTTGATTAAAATTCGTCGCAGCCATAAACGACCCCCCCCCCTGTTTCTTCGTCTTCTTCAACGCTTGAGAAACAGAGGGATGAACGGAAACAAAACGCACCCAAATCACAGCTGAAGAAACAACTTTCATACCAGTCAAAAGGCTAGCAAAATCGAGCTTGAATCACCTCTGAACTCCAGCCAAAGGGTAGCGAAACCAGCCATGAAAATAGCTTTAAAACTAGCTATGTAAGCTCACCATTCCCATCATTAAAGCACTGAAAAACCAGCCATAAATCTCCATCGAAACATCCCTCAACTTTACCGAAAAAGAGCTTTATTTTCATTCCAAAAATCAGCCATGAAATAATCGTTCAGATTTTGTGGCGAAGGTACTGTCTGAGATTGCTGGTTCCAGGTTCGTCGTGGTCGAATTTGAGCTTGTCAAATTTCAGTTCATTGGTTTTATTGCTAATTTCCCGTCACTTAGAATTTTCAAGTTGTCAAACAATCATATTTCAGATTTGTTCAAGGTCTATTTCTCCCTTTCTCCTACTATTTTGCCTTAGTTCCATGTGTCTGTTGTGTTGATCTTTTAATTAAGGGTTCATTATTGTCTGTGATGTCTTAGTAGTGTTTGTGTATGTTTTCTTTGTTTTGATGATATATTGTCGTTGTCGAGTTGTTACTTGTATTTGAAGTTGAATAGAAGAATAGATGGACGTTTGGTTTTGGTCTGTGCTCAAAGGAAATTGACTAATTTCAAATAGCCATTTTTGTGGCCTTGTATTTAGAAATTGATTAGTTTTATCCAAATTAGACCCACGGGCAAAGTTTGAAAGGTCTTACATGCATTTTGTTGATCTTTTGAAGGATAAGTTTTATTCCATTGCTAAATCGTATTTGATATTATTGAGTGTTGGTGATAATTGTGAAGATATATTAAAGAGATAGCACATTAGTATTTGTGGAATTCAATTGTGTTCGATTGTAATAGTTGAATACAAATCTCTGTTTTAAAGAAATTGAGGCTGCCATTCATACAATTGAATCACATAGCCTATGGCCCTCCCACGTGTTATAATTTAGATATTAAAATTGAACTTCGTAGTTTATTTTAGGCACGCTAATTATAATTATCACAGTTACTACTAAAATCCTGGGGTACACTTCATGTGACCCGGTTTTAATTTTCTACAAAGTTAAATAGAACGTGTCGTGACTTGCGGGTGCATTTCATGTAGCGTGACTCACAATGTATTTTAAATAACCTTGAATCAATTCTTTAAATAAATAAAAGTTGTTTTAAATTTAAAATGCACGTAGGTTTAAACGTGTTTTAAAATCACATAATTAGGCCAATAATAACAGTATAGCGACCATGCTAAAACCACGGAACCCAGAAATGCCTAACACCTACTCCCGGATTAACAGAATCCTTACTCGAATTTCTGTGTTCGCAGACTATAAAACAAAGTCAATCTTTCCTCGATTCGGGATTCAAAATCGGTGACTTGGGACACCATAAATTATCTCAAGTGGCGACTCTAAATTTTAAATAAATAATCTCGTTTCGATTGTCACTTAAATTGGAAAAACTCTGTATCCCCTATCTATCTTAGGGAAAAAAGAGGTGTGACACTCATACTATTTGAGATCAAAATAGGAAGTCACATTTTCTGGTCCTAAAGCAGAATGAAACAATAAAGAAGAGAGTAATGTTAGTTGAAACCCATAGTTATCAATAGGGTGGCAAAATAGTTAAGAAAAATATTTAACCACCCATATTATCCACTAAAAAATGGGTTGAATAATGAACTTTTTAAAAACGGATCAAATATGGATAAGAACCGTATTATCCATTTAGAAAATGAATAACCAATAAGTAACAAATGGATAACTAATGGGTCTAACTTTTACATTTGTAAAGCCTCAAATTGGGGGTTCCTCAATTTAGGGAGACTAAGAATTCTCCCATGAGTCATCATATGCAAGAAGTCATGGATAATATGGGTAACACATATTATCCGCCGGTTAACCCGTTTTTTATTCGTATTAAATATGGGTCGGGTCAGATAATTGATCCGTTTTTTCATTATCCGTTTTCGACCCGAACCATATGCAACCCGGCCTGCCCGTTTGCCACTCCTAGTTATCAACCAAAAATAATACATCAATGGTCATCGAAAATAAAAATTGGGTAAATAAAATTACATCCCTGAATTTAAAATAGAAGAGAACAAACAAAATTTGAAAATAATTCTTATCAAGCAAAGACATTAAATTAATGAATAACGGAAAAACTAAATTAGGGTAAAATTATACAAAGAGACAAAGAACAGAAAAAGAAGTTACAAAGGGATTGACATTAAAAACATTAAAGTTGTATCTCTCCAAAACTTCCCACACCTACCTAGCATATTACTTTGAATAAACAAAGAGAAAGCAACAATAAAAAATTTCCTACTGATGTAAAAGAAAAAAAAAGGCAATATGGAGATGGGTCGTAACTGTTGTATTTCTCTATATCTCTCTTGTAAAATTATAGTGGGAGAATCGAAATTTAAGAGATCTCTGCTCTTCACTCAATAACGTGTTTCATGGACCTATGAATCTACTTTCAGTTTCTTTATTGGCGAACAAAGCCCTTGGAATACAAAATACTCAAGATATAAAAAGGGTGCTCACATTCATGAATCATAATAATGTATTAAATGCTTTTGTAAGAAGGTATGAATGAAATTAGTAACCATTAATCACATTTATAGATCATAATGATGTACATTATTCTGCAAAACGAAAAGAATGGAGAAACTTTAACGTAAGAAAGAGAGATAAAAGGGACAAAACGTGCAAAAGGAGGAGGTACACTTAGCAGGCTTCTCCATTATTAAAGGAAAAATCCTTTTGGCCACATTATTTTTGGCCAAATTGACCCAAATGGGATCATTTAGGTAATTTTACGCCCCAATTAGGATTTCAGGCGTATTTATATAACGATAATATCCTTTCAGTTAATTTTGAATATTATCTCCCACCATTTAATATTTATCTTCTCAATGCATGAAAGATCTCAAAGGTTCAAACCCTATTTCCGGGAAAATGCACAATTACCCCCCTAACCTATAACCGAAATCTCAACTACACACTTTTTCTTTTCGGAAATCATATTACCCATCTAAACTTATTATAAATGTAATTATTTGCACCCTTAACGCTGACGTGGCATAGTGTGTGTATTTCACTCTCC